>RCUC01127328.1:0-183454 GCA_003697995.1 Taxidea taxus jeffersonii | reverse complement strand
TTTTTTTTTTTTTCTTTTCAAGATTTTATTTATTTGGCAGAGAGAGAGAAAGATCACAAGTAGGCAGAGAGAAAGGGGGAAGCAGGCTCCCTGCTGAGCAGAGATCCCGATGTGGGGCTCCATCCCAGCACCCTGAGACCATGTCCTGAGCCGAAGGCAGAGGCTTAACCCACTGAGCCACCCAGGTGCCCCGAGCTTTATAGTTTAAGGTCTCATATTTAGATCTCTGATCCAATTTGAGCTGATTTTGTATATAAGGGTCCAACTTCCTTCTTTTGCATGTGGATAACCCAGCTTTCCCAGCACCATCTATTGAAGAAATTTTCCTTTTTTCCATTGAATGTTCTTGGCATCTTGGATTCTTTTGAGATTCCTATTTTCCTCACTGCTACTGCATCCTTACAATACACCTAGACTACCTGTGGCTGTTGGAGTTAGGTATCTGCCTCTTGCAAATAAGAAACACTAGTTATTTGGTCTCCAATTCAGCCTGGAAGACTAAGATCTAGCTATCTAAAATAATCATCACTCTTTCAAATTGTAAGTTCTTACTTTCTTTTTCCTAAAAGCAGCTGGTGATTCAACAGGTATTTACTATCTTCTAGTAATGTACATGGGATAAAGCAAAAATAGAAATCAGGTCTTAGGCGTACATAAACCTGAAGTGTAATACAGACCAAAAAAATGAATAAATAACTATAATACAGTGGGGTGAACAGCAGAGGGATGCACTCAACAATGTAGTGGTGAGCATTAAGAAGGAAAATTTAATCAGTAATGGTATTTATGTTGAATCTTGCAGGATAACAGATTGGGATACAGTAAAGGAAAGATTCTAAATAGAAGGAATAATAGGAGCACAGTGGAAAAGAGTCTGGTATATTCTAGAAATTGCAAGTAAAGCAACTTGGTTACAATGGTAATTCCTCATTCATATACTCACTGGTTTAACTGATCTATTGAGCACTTTAATGTGACAGGCACAATTTCAGACACACAAGACAGAGTGGTGAACAAAAGAGACAAGACTCCCTATCCTCATCAAGCTTACATTCTAGTTGGGGGGAAAAGCAAATAAATATGTATGTCACAGTCATAAGTGCTAACAGGCATTTATTTGTGCACATGTGTTCATGCATCTGCTGTTCTAAACAGGGTGGTCAGAGAAAACCTAAGAAGAGATTAATAAGTCATAAAAATATTTGGGAGTACAACATTCTAGACAGAGGGAATAGTAAGTACAAAGACGAGAAGGTGGGAAGAAGCTCAGCTTTTCAAGCAAAAACAAGAAGGCCATGTGCCTTGAGGGAAGAACAAGGGAAGAAGAGAGAGGAAATGTCAAGAGACAGCCAGGGGCAAGAACATGTGTGGCTTTAAAGACCATCATAAGAACTCTGGATTTTATTTTCAGTGAAGTAAGAAGTCACTTGAAGGTTCTGAACATAAGAATGAAATCACCTGACTTATGTTTTTAAAAGATTACCCTTCTCCTGTTGTGTTGAATTAAACTATAAGTGAACAATAACAGCAGCAAGGAGAACAATTAGAAGGCTAACAAAATAATCTAAGCAAGAGATGATGGTGACTTAGAGAGTCAATGCAGCTTTATTAATATCTGTTTTAGAGCTTCATTAGGAGAGCTAAGAAGGACATTTCATAATGATAAGAGGATCAATTAATCAGGAATATGTACTAATCATAAATGTGTATGTTGGTCCTAATAATAGTGTTTCAAAATAAAGGAAACATTGACAGAATTAAAGGGAGAAACACACAAGTCCATAGTCACAGAGATCTTACCATGAAACTCATAGCAACTGAAAGAACAACTAGATAAGAAAATCTGTATAGACACAGAAGATCTAAACACTGAGTTTACTGATAGAATAGTAAACTCAGTAATGGCAGGATATACATCACTTTCACATGAACATGACATGTTTAGCAAAACATCATATTTGGGGGCATAAAATAAGCTTTGATAAATTTTAAAATATTAAAATGATATAAAATATGTACTCTGACCACAGTAGAATTAAATTACAATCAACTGCAAGCACCTGGGTGGCTCAGTTGGTTAAGCGTCTGCCTCTGGCTTGGGTTGTGATCCCAGGGTACTGGGATCAAATCCCATATCAGGACTCAATCAGAGTCTGCTTCTCCCTCTGACACTCCCCCCTCTCATGCTCTCTCTCTTTGTGATAAATAAATAAAATCTTAAAAAAAAATTACAATCAATTGCAATAAGATATCCATGACACCATCACCAAAATTTGGAGATTAAATAGCACATCTAAACAATTTAATGGGACAAGAAAGAAATCACAAGGGAAAGAAAATATGCTGAGCTGAATAACAAAAACAATGTTTGTGGGATGCACCCAAGAGAGCAATTTATAGCTTTTAAATGCTTACATTTGAATAGAAGATCTTAAGCCAATGATCTAAGGATGCACCTTAAGAAAATTTAAAAAAGAGCAAATTAAACTCACAGTAAAGAGTAGGAAGGAAATAAAAATAAACACTAAAAATTAAGGAAACAGTACAAAAACTGGCCTGTATACTTCAACAAACTTAAGCTCATGAGAAACAAAGAGATGAAATGTTGCACGAAAGAGGAGACTTCAAAGACAGCTAAGCAGGGATGCCTGGGTGGCTCAGTTGGTTAAACAGCTGCCTTCGGCTCAGGTCATGATCCCAGCATCCTGGGATTGAGTCCCACATCGGGCTCCTTGCTCAGCAGGGAGCCTGCTTCTCCCTCTGCCTCTGCCTGCCACTCTGCCTGTGCTCACTCCTGCTCTCTAACAAATAAATAAATAAAATCTTTATTAAAAAAAAAAAAGACAGCTAAGTACAATGTACAATACGGACTGGTTCACAAACAAGGAGAAAGACAGTTGCAGAGGACATTATTAGAACAACTGTGGGTTAAACAACAGCACTGTATCAATTTCCTAATTATATTTTCTAATTTTTTTTAGATTTTTATTTATTTATTTGACAGACAGAAATTACAAGTAGGCAGAAAGGCGGGTAGAGAGAGAGGGTGAGGAAGCAGGCTCCCGGCTGAGCAGAGAGTGCAATGCGGGGCTCGATCCCAGGACCCTGAGATCATGACCTGAGCTGAAGGCAGAGGCTTAACCCACTGAGCCATCAAGGTGCCCCTATATTTTCTAATTTTGATAAACATACAGAGGTTCTATAAGAGAAAGTCCTTGTTTTTAGGAATAAAGGGACATGTTTGTGAATCACTCTCAAATGGATCAAAAAGGAAGTTGTATATACACAGAGAGAAAATGTTCAAGTAAATGGGACAAAACAACAGTTGGTGAATCTGGGTAAAGAGTTTAAGTTTTCAGTATGAAATCTTATCAAAATTAAGTTTTTTAAAAATAAAATAATAGGAAGGCTAGAAAAGTATGCAGCAGCCTATCATGATAGGCTTCAAAATGCCAGACAAAGCATGGACTTCATTCTAAAAGGGGTAAGGAGGGGCACCTGGGTGGCTCAGTGGATTAAGCCTCTGCTTTCGGCTCAAGTCATGATCTCAGGGTCCTGGGATCGAATCCCGCATTGGGTTCCCTGCTGAGCAGGGAGCCTGCTTCCCCCTCTCCCTCTGCTGCTCCCCCTGCTTGTGTTCTCTTTCCTTTTCTCACTCTCTGTCAGATCAATAAATTCTTAAATAAATAAATAAAAGGGGTAAGGAGAAAGCAGCAGGAGAGCCTGATCAATTTATTTTAGAGAGCAGTCTTGTGGGAGATTAGATTGAAGGGAAAGAAGGAAAGACTCCACACAGAAAAACTATTTAAGACACTATTTTACAGTTTAAGAGATAATAATGATCTAACTTAAGGTTGTAGGAATAGAAATAGATGGATTCAAGAGTTACTTATAAGGCAGAAGTGGGGCGCCTGGGTGGCTTAGTCAGTTAAGCGTCCGACTCTTGATTTTGGCTCAAGTCATGATCTCAGGGTCGTGAGATCATGAGCCTCAAGCTGGGATCCACGCTCAGCATGGAGTCTGCTTGAGATTCTTTCTCCCTCTCCCTCTGCCCCTCCTACTTGTGCTTGCTCTCTAATAAATAAATATATCTTAAAAAAAAAAAAAAAGGCAGAAAAGACTTATAGAGTGATTGGATTGTGGAAGTTAAAAAAAAGGAAAGAAACATCTAGGATGACCTATGCCTCCTCCTGCCCCATACCTACTTTGTGGTTTGGACAATCAGAAAGACAAACATGTCACTTACCGAAGTGGGAAAAGTAGAGGTTTATTTGGCTTTGGGAAGGTCAGAAAATGAGTTGTGTTGTAGACATTCTGAATTTGAGAATGTGGGGTATTCCAAGTCCACCAGTACATGAGGGATTTCAAAATGCAGGTCTAGAGCCTCAGACAGAACACATAAATCTGGGAGTTATCAATACAGGGATGTCGATGGCATGAACTGGTAAGAGGGACAAGAGAAACTGAAGAGAAGCATCCAATGGAAAATTAAAGGGCAGAAAACACTGCAAAAGAGATGGGGAGAGGGACAAATAGTTCATGATGCAGACACAGCAGAGAAAATTTTAACAGTAAATCTATGTATTGTTTTAGTTTATAACAAATGTCCTGAAAATGAAAAGTATAGTAGATACAACTTTATGCTATAAAGTGGTAATAGGAATATTCATTTGCCAAAAGATATACAAATATTCCAGCTATTATCTGCTCACTCTCTTACCCACAAAGAATGACCTACTTTTAGAAACATCACTTACTAAACATTAATTATAGAAGTGAAAATTAATAGCCAATATGAAAATTGGCAGAATAGGGCTCAAAACCAAAAAATCCACGTCATTTCCCTGGATAAAAACCATTCATAGTACTTCACTCATGCTTTAAACTGAAATTGAATTTGAATTTAAATTTAAATTAAACATTCAAAATAATTATATGAAAGGCTTTGGGGAATAATTATATCCTTTAGAAATAAAATTAGAATCTCTTCTAAGATTCATGTTATTTAAGGTTTCCTATGGTCTAAATGTTTGTAGCCCCCACTCCCCAAGTTCACATGTTAAAATCCTAACGCCCAATGTGAAGGTATTAGGAGGTGGGTCTTTTAGGAGGTGCTTAGGTCATGAGGGTACAGTCTTCATGAATGGGATTAGTGTTTTTTTTTTTTAATATTGTATTTATTAATTTGACAGAGAGAGATGCAGTGAGAGAGGGAATACAAGCAGGGCAACTGGGAGAAGGAGTTCCCCACAGAACAGGGAGCCCAAGGCAGGGCTCAATGCACTCTCAATCCCAAGACCCTGGGATCATGATCTGAGCCAAAGGCAGATGCTTAACTGACTGAGCCACCCAGGCACCCCACCACTCTCTTTTTCTGAACAAGGCCTAGCCTCAGGGAAAAACCAGAACCTAACCTGCTTGGATACAATCAGCCCCTAACTGACCTAAGGAAGGCAAGTAACCAAATCCAGCATACTCTAGTTATTGTCCCACCTAAGAAAGGGAGAGAAAAACTAAGAAACACTTGAGAAGTTCACATTCTGGAGGCTAAGGCTCATTAAAAGATTGAGTCCTATCATAGGACTATATAATGCTTCCCTTCTCCCATACTCTACAACCATAGCTAAAGATCTATTTACAGCAATTTCACATCCTATCTATCAAGAAAAAATTATAAGGCCTACCCAAGGCAAAAAACACAATTTGAAGAAATGGAACAAGCATCACAACCAGATATGACATGGATGTTGGAATTATCAGACTGGGAACTTAAAACAACTATGATGAATATGCTAAGGGCTATAATGGACAAAGTAGATGGCATACATGAACAGATGGGCAATGTAAGCAGAGACAAAAATCAGAGGATGAGCTAAGAAGAAATGCTAGAGATCAAAATCACTATAATAGAAATGGGCTTATTAGATTAAATAATGATATTGGAGTAGGCAAATATTTCTTAGGACAAAAAAGCATAAAATAATAAGAGAAATGCTGATAACTTGGGCTTCATCAAAATGAAAAACCTTGTCTTCAAAGGGTACCATTAAAAAAAAAATGAAAAGGCAAGCCACAGACTGGAAGAAAATAAATGTAATGTATGTATCTGACAAATGACTGGTATTCAGAATATGTAAATATGTATATAATAATATGAGTCTTACGATTTAGTAATAAGATGACAACTCATACTATAGTTAAAATTTTAATAGGCACTTTACAAAAGAAAATATATGAAAGGCAAGTAAATACATGAAAAGATGTTCAACATCACTGATTATCAAGGAAATGAAATTTAAACCCAAATTAAGATACAACTATATATCCATAATAATGGGCTGAAGTTTAAAAAGACTGGCAAGTGTTGGTAAAGAGCACCTGGAATTTGCATAATTTACATGTTGGAGGGGATGTAAAAAAGTGCTTCACTTGGAGAAATGTTTAGCAAATCCTTATGAAAGTAAATATACGCTTGACCATATGATTCAGCCATTTTACACCTAATCATTCACCACAGAAATTAAAACAAATGTCCAGAAGAGACTTTTATGAGCACATTCATAGCAGCTTTATTCATAAGAGCCCTAAACTAAAAAAAAAGTCCATCAATAGGTAAATGGATAAGCAAACTGTGGCATGTATACATAAATAAATGTGATATTCCTCAGCAACAGAAAGGAATCAATTCCTTATGTATGAAGCAACTATTAATTAATCTCCAAACATTATGCTGAGCCAAAAAAGGCCTGACACAAAAGAAGAAATACTAAGTGATTCCATTTATATAGAATTCTAGCACATACAAAATCTCAGCTGTTGCCTTGAGAGGGGAGGGAGGGACTGACTACAAAGGGACACAGAAACTTTAGGATGATGGAAACATTCTCTATCATGATTATGATTATGGCCTCCCAAGTTCATATACTCGTTAAAACTCACTGGACTATATATTTAAATAGGTGCATTTTATCATACAAAAATTTTATCTCAAACTGTTTTCCTTTTTAAAGGAATGATAAAATTCCATTCTATCATCTCTAATGGTAGACGATCCATTTCTCCTGTTAGCCCCAAATCTACCCAGAGAGCCCAGTCTGGTACAGGGTAGGGTTTATGCCCTGATCATAGAACCCGTGTTTAAGAAAGGACTGACTTGCAGCTCTACAACCTAGTAGCAAATGAAGTTTGTCGTTTTCCAAGTATGTCTCCATGACAAAAATATATTCGACCAATACCTTCTCACTATAAAAATCACTACACAGTCCTAAGTGTCATTTACAGACTATATATTTACCGATATATATTTACAGATTTATATTTACATTTACAGATTATATATTTACAGATATATTCCCTACTTAAGCCAGTCTGAAAATCATAAGCACTTGCATTCTAAGATAGTATATAAAAAAATGGAAGAGCACTGGAAAAAAAAATCCCTGTTTATCAGATCCAGTGACACTTCTAGATCTTTTAAATTATCAGTGGAGGCAATAACTAGTTTGCCAAATCAGACTTCAGCCAAGTATTGTGTGTGTGCACGCATGCATGTGTGTGTGAGTACTACTACTTCTGGCTGTCCAGCCACAGCCCCCTTCTAATGTTGGGGAAATCCTCCAAACTGTAAAGCCAGGGAAAGGCAGAACCTGTGTCCCACTATATAAAAGCTCAAAACACCAGATAATCAAGCAATTACCTGGAGCCAGATTATCTGAGTTCCACATACTAGCTATGTAACCTTAAGCAAGTTTCTGAAGTTCTCTTTCCTCATCTGTAAAATGATAATAGTGTAAGGGCCTATTTAGCCAAAACAGCTCCATTTCGGTTGAATAGCCATTGTGGTGTTTATGCATTAAAACTTAAACTGTCCCTGCCCCCTTCCGCAAGGCGCCGCAGCTCCCCACAGGGGACTTACTTAAAAACAAGTTCCGGAAACCAGTCCCAGGTAACAAAGTCCAAATACAAGGGTGGGTCAGGCCTGGTGGAGGTATCCAATCAGTGGGGCACGCATACTGTCTCCCTAGCTACAAAGGTGTGTAGACCCCACCCTTTGGGCACCAATTCTGACCAAGGTGATAGGGTAGTTCAAATGCCTACTATGGGGTAAATTGTAACTCAATTGGTCACTTATTTGTGACCTAGCCTGACTGTGCAGTTTTCTCTGTGTCATTGGTCACCTGTGCGTGGCCGGGCCCAACCGCATGGCCTTTGCCCTTAAAAGCCAGTCTGTAAGGCAGAGAGTTGTCGCCTCTTTGTAAGAGAGGTCGGTTTGATTCTTGATGCTTGACACGGAATAAAGCTTTGCTTGACCTTCGCTTTGTACCAATCTCGCTCCTTTGATTACGGACCCAACAAATAGTACTCACTTTGTAGCATTGTTGTGAGAATAAAACATATATATGAGGTACTTAGAAAAGTGCCTGACTTATAAGAAGTACTGTCTGAGTTATTATTCTTTGTTTTCCAAGCTCTGGGGGCACTGCCATTTGACCTAAGTTCTGTCAAATAAAAGGCACTTGCCCCAGACTTAGAAACTAGTGATAAGAAGAAGGAGGGATGACAGGAATGCCCTCCTGAGCAGCTGTAAGTTTCAGCAAGCTCAAATTCCAGATCAGCAGTGGCCAGAGTGCTGGCAGCAGCATCTAGGCACCACAGCTCGGAGGGCTGGCAGTGCGAGCTGCTACACAGGCAATGGCAGCACTGGGACCCGCACTGAAACAATGCTGAGTCATGATTTGGGGCAGAGTCCTAGGCATGAAGCCTAATTCTGGCTTTCCAATCTTTCTGACAATTCTGTAAGCTACCTCCTAACCTCTCAGCAAATGTCTGTTCCATGTAAGTGAGCTGGAGTTGGTTCCATTGCTTGCAACGTAAGACCCTCACATCAGAGCTGCAAGAACTGAATAAATAGAAAACGGTCTTATGAATGTTTCGGAGTATCAAGTGAAAACTACAAAAGGGTTTAGAAATTTTCAGAACGTTAGAATGTTATGAAACTTGTTTGATAACTTCATGGTTCCCTAATTTAACACATATCTGAAAATCTGATCTTCATTGACTGCTTTCTACATGCCAGGCACTGCATTAAGCATGTCACGTAAATTATTTCATTTAACCCTCACAGATGCTTTGTGAACTAGATGAGATTTTCCCAATTTTACAGATGAGGAGAACAAGGACTAGGAAGATTAAGGAATTTAAATAATTTAAATAATGTATCCTCTGCAAATGGAGCCCTATAAGAATTTTAAGAGCTAACACTTACTGAGTACTTCCATGTGTCAGGCACTATTCTGTTTTTCACGTATTAACTGATTTAGTTCTAAATGCTCTATGTGCATTATCTCATTCAACTCCACAACCTTCTGATGTATGTAGCATTGTTATTCCTGTTTTACAGGTAAGAAAACAGAAAGATTAAGAAATTTGCTTAATGACATACAGCTAGCAAGTGATGAACTGGGATTCTGTGCCAACCTGGCTTCAGAGCCTTGATTTTTAACCTCTACATTATACTACCTTTCCAAAGGTGACTGAAATACATTACTGGGCCATGCCAACCAATATATATGCATTCAGATATTTATGTGAGTCAAACCTACTACTTTCTTAATGTTGACAACTTGTACTGCTGTTTCTTCTATTTCCATATCATTATGCACAGTTAAAGAGTAGCACTGTCTTTATCTGACCCTCATTTTCAACAACCGAGAATGAAGCATCAGCCTCCAATTACATCATTAGTACTTCTTTTGCCAACACCAGAGTCCTAGAGACAGCTGTATCCTGGAACTTCCCACTCCCCACTGTGGGCAAATGTAGAATTAACCTAGGACATGTGTGAATCAGGAGTTTCAGGACACTTAAGTCTGTTATTGCAAATGGCATCAACTGCCAGAAAACATGTATGTGTTATCAATGATCCTACTAATAACTCAATGGTTTTCAACCAAGGCTGATTTTGCACACCCCTCCCCCCCAAACATTTATCAATGTCTAGAGACATCCCCCACATTCTAATGATGGAGATGATGTGGTATTGGCTCCCTGAAGGGACAGGACAGGGATGTTACCAGACATCCTGCAATGCACAGGATAATCCCCCACAATAAGAAAATCATCTAGCTAAATGTCACAGTGTCAAGGCCGGAAGACTCTGTAAATAGCCAGATGCTATAAACTGCTTCTTACACTAGTGGGTCCCATGAGTCTTAATACTTACTTTTAATGTAATAAAAATAATGATAACCCACTCCAGAGCATGAGACCAACTGCATTGGTAGGGGGTGGGAGAGGATTATTTCCCTAGTCCCCTACCTATTCCTCCAGCTGCTTCTCATACCATTCTCTTCTCCAACTCTCTCCAACTTGGCCAGTTAGGCAACCAAATACCTAACTTCATCTTCACCTTCAGGATGCACAACAACACTTCTCCCTGTCTATTCAATTCCTAGTCGATAGCCTTTTCTGTAGTTACCAAAGACCTAGGCTAAAAGGAAAAAAGCTCCTGTAATTTTTTTCTGGCACAACTGGTTTTTAAAATTCTTATTCAAAATATATCTTGATATGAACATTTATAAAGGCTTTACATATGACAGCATTTACAGGTGAACACCATATGGGAAATATGATACCACATTAACAAAAATTTACCCAGACTAAAAATCTATCTTAAAAATGAAAGAGAAGGCATACTAGAAATGTATTTCTTGCTGTTATCAATTTATTACTTTATTAATGGTAAAACCTAATTTCTACAATGCTTAGAAACAAGGTAGAAACTTTCTAAAACAGATGTAAAAGAACTTGTCATAGCTCTGGACTTCTGCAACTACACAAGGTACTCCCCAAACACACACATTTAACATTGTTCTCTACTCCAATTTACCACTGAGCAAGCAAAAATAAAGTGATATAATATTAAGCTTGAGGTTTTTACAATTCTTTCTTAAATCTACTATTTACAAAAAGGTACTTGAAAATTCATTAAAAAGTACTGTGAAATATTTCCAGTGCTCAGTTCACTGGTAATATATTCTGCAGGTACACTGTTCTAACACGTAGCTATATTTTCTGCTAATTTAAAGGACTAAAATGTTAATTCCAGTCAATCTGAGACAAAAGAGAAATGAAGAAAGTGAACAGTGTGAAAGGAGAAGAGAAAGTAGCCACAAATATTTAACTCTAACTGTTCTAGTTATGGCTTCAAACAATGAAGGTTGCAGTGTTTAATGGCCTAATTATGCATGTCAACAGAGACCACACTTTGTTCCAATACCAAAAAGCACAAATGCCTTCTGTGTCAGATGAAATTATTTACATTTTTGTTTGCCTACAAAAAGAGAAAGCAATTACATTAAACTCATAATTCAAAGAGCCTTTGAAATTTCCTTCTGCATTAGTAAAAATATGACCTTCTTTAAAAAAGTTAATGTATTTATTATAAAGTGTTAATTCAGCATGGTTTAAAAGTATTAGGTGAACAAGCCTCCTACGTGAAGTCTCTGGAGAACTAACCAACATAACAGGAAACACGGATTTAAGGAACAGCCTTGTCCCTTTTCATAAGTTTATAAAAGTCACTTTATTTTCCCAAGTTTCAATTTCCTCCTTATAAAATGAGATTATTAACCTCACCTATATATCATAAGAATCAATGAGAAATTGCTTGGAAAACTGAAAATGCCCTATTACATAAAAATGTCATAATTAGGGGTGCCTGGGTGGCTCATCGGGTTAAGCTTCTGCCTTCAGCTCAGGTCATGATTTCAGGGGCCTGGAATCAAGCCCCACATTGGGCTCTCTGCTCAGCGGGGAGCCTGCTTCTCCCTCCCTTTCTGCCTGTCTCTCTGCCTACTTGTGATCTCTCTGTCAAATAAATAAATAAAATCTTTTTTAAAAAATGTCATAATTATAGCACACTGGTTTCAGCTCAGCTCCAAAAGGACAAATACTGGAATAGGTCTATCAACACTAATACTTACCAGCACAGCTACCCTTGCTAACTTTTTCACTATGAATATCCTCCCTACACTTTTCTAAAACAGACCAGTATCAAGACAGTGTTGAAAATGAACCCAAATGTTATTGTTTGTAGCTCTGTTCTTTTATATTTTAGTCTATCTATCTTGGTAATTTCATGATTTTAAAAGGAAGATGATGGAGCCCCTGGGTAGCTCAGTCATTTAAATGCATGCCTTTGGCTCAGGTCATGATCTCAGGGTCCTGGGATGGAGCTCCAGGTCAGGCTCCCTGCTCAGTGGAGATCCTCCCTCTCCCTCTGCTGCTCCCCGTTTGTGCTCTCTCTCAAATAAATAAATAAAATCCTTTTTCTTCTTTAAAGATTTTATTTATCTATTTGACACGGAGAGAGATAGGGAGAAGAGTGGGAAAAGGGAGAAGCAGGCTTCCCCCCAAGCAGGGCACCCGATGGGGGACTCGATCCCAGGACCCTGGGATCATGACCTGAGCTGAAGGCAGATGCTTAACAACTGAGCCACCCAAGTGCCCCCAAATACATAAATAAATACTTAAAAAAAAAAAAAAAAAGGGAAGATGACTCTCAAGCCTATGAAAAAGGAATGGCTAAAGCAAATATGGTAAAATTCAGATAATTATTGAATCTGGATGATAAGTATATGGGAATTCATTTACTACTTAACCTTTATTTCATATATTGCAAATTTCCCTTAAAAATGTTTTAATACATTAGTATCAACACCTAATTTGTCTTGTATTTTCAACTAGATGCTACCTGACCACTGCATTTCAAATCTTCCCCCAACTTTCTCATCCTCTGTCATTCCTGTTTCTGTATCAAGCCAATCTCAGCTGCCAGCTACCACCTGAAGCACATTTCCTCCCACTCTTTCCTCATTGACACTCAGTTCCAGCCACAGAGCCCTCATCACTGCCCCTCAAACACACCAATCTTATTTTTGCTCTTGTTTCCTCTTTCTGGGAAGTTCATACTCCCAGATTTTCATGTGACTCTCCCTCATCGCACTCAGGTTTTTGCTAAAACATCATCTAAGGGCCTCCCCTGACCAACCAATGCAAATCAGCAATTTTCATCATTCTTTAGCCCCTTAACCTGTTTTACAGCAGTAAAGACTACATTAATTATAAAATTATTTATGTATATATATTTTTAAAGATTTGAGACAGAGAGAAAGTGTGTGTGTGTGCGCGTGTGTGTATGCATGCAAGCACGAGCGCGGGGGCGGGGGGGGGGGGGGGGGGGGAAAGAAGGGGGGGGAAAAGGGGGGGCGGGGGGGGGGGGGGGGACAGGGACAAAAGGAGAGGGAAAAGGAGGCTCCCCACTGAGCAGGAAGCTCCTCCAGAGCTGAATTCCAGGACCCCAGGATCATGACCTGAGCTGAAGGCAGATGCTTTACCAACTGAGCCATCCAGGCACCCCTTTTTATGTATATGTCTAATATCTGTCTCCCTTCTCAGTATGTTTACAACATAGAAGCAAACTCCTCTTGACATTCAAAATCCTTCCATGACCTGGACTATCTTCTTTCCATCAACTATGCTTCTTCAGATACCCTATTAAATCAAACTTAATTATTCCCACTTTCCCATATATGCCTCTGAATTTCCTTTCTCTATGCCTTTGTTCAAGCAGTGACCATCATCACTCATATGCTAACATTCTACTCACACTCTAAGACTCAGTTTAAAATGCCACTTGCAGTGACATCTCTGGCTGATATTCCTCTGAATTACCACAATTCTTTATTTGTATTAGTCTAAAGACATAATTACTCTACATTTATTTTAAAATTTCCCTATTAATCAACATGTATCTTGAACACAGGATCTGCATTCCCTTTGTAGCATCACAAATGAAAAATGCGAGTATTTGTATGTATTTTTTGGATATTCGAAATTGGTATATGTGTTAGTGTTACTATACTGAAGAGAAGAATAATTCAGGAAAAACCCTAGAACATGCTAATACCTAACACACTTATATTTCTTTCTTTCCTTTTTTATTGTTAAAAGCATACCTTATTTGCTTTTTTCCCAATATCCTTGCTTTTACCTTTAAATAACTTTTTCCCTATTTAGTTTCTTAAATTTACTCACATTTTCCACTTTTATTTGGGTTTAAATCACAGCTCTGTTCCTCATTAGCTATGTTAGCCTTTTCAGGTCTTTGTTGCTTACTCTGTAAAATGAGGGAGAACACCTCAAATGCAAACAGGGGTATTACAGTATTAAATGAGATAATACATATGTAAAACCCAGTACAGTGTCTGGCATCTAACAGACTCACTGTGAATGGTACCAATTAAACCATTATTTCTTCTACAGATACAGAATCAGCAGTTTAAACATGTTTCAAGGTATAAAGTTTAAATATTAAAAACACAAAGAACAAAATCCACCTTCATCTGTTGTAATCAAGACTGGACTAGAGTACAAAGCAAGCCAAGCTCATGTTTTCTTTTTTTTTTTTTTAATTTAAAGAGAAAAAACACTGATGTCATTAAAAACATACACACGTAAAAGAAGAAAGCATTTTTATGGTCACTGATGAGACAGATATTTTAACAGATAGATTATTTCTTTGAGAGCTAGAAAATTACTCTAGGTTCCTCAATTAACGAGCTGAATGATCAAGAGCAAGGCAATTTACTTTACAGAAACTAAATGAACTTTTAAGTCTCTTCTTGTTCAGGGTTGACAATGTTTTTGGCTCAGTTCAAAAAGCTAGAGTTTTTCCTGTTGTTTTTAAGGATTTTATTTATTTGCGAGAGAGAGAGAGCGCGTGCACAAGTGGGAAGAAGGAGAGGGGGAAGAAGAAAGAATCTGAAGCAGGCTCCGAACTGAGCAGGCAGCTGGATGCAGAGCTCAACCCCAGGACAGTGTGATCATCACTTGAGCCAAAACCAAGAGTCAGCCACTTAACTGACTGAGCCAACCAGGACCCCTTGTTGTTTTGTTTTGCTTTTAAAGAAATCAAAACTATCACCCATGTCCTCAGTATTCTATTCCTAAGAAACCAACATCCATATATCCTTTATAATAGTAGAGTGAGAATTCATTCATTCATCAAACTGACCCCAGTGATGCACTAAGCCTGAAGATTAGTCTGAATTACTGAAAAGTCTGATGCATAAAACATTTAAGACGTTAATGGCCATAACACATATACAGATGTATTCAAAGAAAAAAATTTTTTTTTTTTTAAAGATTTTATTTATTTATTTGACAGACAGAGATCACAAGTAGGCAGAGAGGCAGGCAGAGAGAGGGAGAGGGAAGCAGGCTCCCTGCAGAGCAGAGAGCCCGACTTGGGGCTTGATCCCAGGACCCTGAGATCATGACCTGAGCCGAAGGCAGAGGCTTAACCCACTGAGCCACCCAGGTGCCCCTCAAAGAAAAATTCTTGTAAGGAAATCTGACCCCCCGAAAAACTTTTCATCTGGAGTTTGAAAAAGAGCAGATTCAAGTTAGTAGAATAATAGTAGAATAACTAATAAACTGGGAATTTTATATTTTTTTAATTTAAATTCAACTAATTAACATATAATGTGTTATGTATTTCAGGGGTAAAGATCAATGATTCATCAGTCTTATATAATACCCAGTATAAAAGGGGAATTTTATTTTTTTCTTTAAGATTTTATTTATTGACTTGACAGAGAGAGAAAGCGAGAGAAGGAACACAAGCAGGGGGAGTGGGAGAGGGAGAAGCAGGCTTCCTGAAGAGCAGGGAGCCAGATGTGAGGCTTGATCCCAGGACCCTGGGACCACGACCTGAGCCAAAGCAGAGGCTTAACGACGAGCCACCCAGGGCTCCCGTAAATGGGGAATTTTGAAGATTTATTTATTTATTTGAGAGAAAGCTAGTGTGCAGGGGGGAGGGGTAGAGGGAGAGGGAGAAAAGAGTCCTAAGTGGACTCCAGGCTGAGCATGGAGCTTGATGCAGGGCTCGATCTCACAAGCCTGAGATCACAATCTGAGATGAAACCAAGAGTTGGATGCCTAACCAACTGTGCCATCCATGTACACCATAAACAGGGAATTTTAAAGTAAAAAATATCTTAAATCCTTCTTTGGTTAACTGTAAACTCACATAGTACTTTTTAAAATTTGGACATAGGGGCACCTGGGTGGCTCAGTGGGTTAAAGCCTCTGCCATCAGCTCAGGTCATGATCCCTGGGTCCTGGGATCAAGCCCTGCATCGGACTCTCTGCTCAGCGGGGAGCCTGCTTCCTCCTCTCTCTCTGCCTGCCTCTCTCTCTGCCTACTTGTAATCTCTGTCTGTCAAATAAATAAATAAAATCTTAAAAAAAAATAAAATAAAATTTGGAGATAAATTCAGACTATACTCACACACCCGATTTTTTTTTTTTTAAATCACCTCTGAACACTGCACATTGGGCATGGCGAAAAATTCAGGGAATTCGTAACATGGATTTTAATGTTAATATACAAATTTTCACAACAATTACTTGGCAGTGGCTTTCTTCAGATCATCATCATTCAGGTTTAACTCTATTAAAATGGCAAGGGACTTCTAGTTTAGCATCTATGTGAGTGATATTCTCACAGCCAAAACTCACACTGGTAAACCACGAACACAATACTTTCATTTATTATGAATCGTATCATTGGCTGGGCTGCCAATCCTTCCTGTAGTTCACAGCATCAAACTTCCTCTGATCATCTCTCAACAGCACAGACTCAGAGATCTGATCATAAAGAATCAAATCCACCAGTTAAGATAAATACAATATACACACTTCTCTAGTTTCTCTGAACTAAATATAATTAAAACATTGTTTTGACAAACAGTAAATAACCAAAGTATTTTAAATCACAAAGAATCCCGAATCCTCCACAGGTAATACTTATTTTGCCAACCAGAACTCATCTTTGTCTTCTGGACTAAAATTATCTAGCTCGAAATCCCACATTAAAGCTTTCACACAGACTCACAGTGTCTTGGCTTACTTGAGGAAATACTGCACCTGGCACTGTGCATGTATACTGATGGCAACCTGGTTCAGAAACACTGCCTCTTGAGTCAGAAGACCCCATGTGGTCCTCCAGCCTTGCCAATTCCTCTAAGTCAGTCACTATCTCTGAAAGTTAAGTATGTTCAACAAATAAGTGGGGAAAGTAACAGTTGTTCTAGTGCCTAACTGAATACCAAATTGTTCTAAGGTTCAAAATGGGACAACATGAAAGTGCTACTCTGTAAATCGTTAAGCATTATAAACATGAGAGGTTTTTACTAATATTAGGGATTCAAAAACATCTGATAACTTGAATTTAATACAAAATTTACTTTTTTCATATTTTTCCTCTTTAATCTAATGAACTAGTGGTTCACTGAACCATCAAAATGGTCAGAATCATCTGTAGAACTTCTGAAAAGAGAAAAAAAAAACAAAAACCACATGGCCTGATGCCTATCACTGTAGCTTCAGATTCAGTGAGTCCAAAGTAAAGTCCAGAACTCAGGTTGTTGTTGTTGTTGTTGTTTTAAAGAATTCTATACTTGGACTGTGATATATACCTAACTAAACACAGTATAGGGGAGTAGACAAGTTCAAGTATGAACCTATTACTACATTATTTCAACAGAAACCTCATTTCATACTTAAATTAAAAGCTGAAAAAAAAAAGAAAAAAAAAAGCTGTACTTTTTTTTTTTTTGTAAAGATTTTATTTGACAGAGAGAGACACAGCAAGAGAGGGAACACAAGTAGGGGGAGTGGGAAAGGGAGAAGCAGGCTTCCTGCTGAGCAGGGAGCCCGATGCGGGACTTGATCCCAGGATCCTGGGATCATGATCTGGGCCGAAAGCAGACGCTTAATGACTGAGTCACTCACGTGCCCCTAAAAGCTATACTTTGACCCCCAACTTTTACATTCACCTTTATGTGACAAGTATATTCTAGAATTTCAGATGCCCAAAGTAAATAGTAATGTACTTCCCGTTATTGAAGAAATCTCTCTTTCCACTCCTATGTCTATGTGTGTAAAAGAGTTTATTCAGAAAGGCACATGTTTAGATCAACTGAGTCAATTTGGACAGTCTAAAACTTTGACTGAGATGGGCTGATTTCAAAAAAACATAGAAATACTATCCAATCACCTCAAAATTAGACTTGACTTCTTCTGTGCCTGGTTTAGATGCCCCAAGAGTTGTAGTATCATTGCTGCAGTCAGACATACCTAAAAGTAGAATGTGTTAAGCACACATTAAATAATTCAGTTTAAAAAGTTGTATAATCTCACCAATATTCTTAACAACTATTCCGTAACATAACTAATTTATCTGCCATCAGAATGTGCTCCGCAAGATGATCTATAATCAGGTTGAGTATCTATTGATTATAACAGGTAAACAATTCAAAAAAAGTATGCAGAATGTAGAAATACAGACCTCAATGATTAAGAAATAAATTCATACAATTATTTTAGATATGAAACAAAATTTAAAAGATCAGAGGATCAGCTTAACTTGACAAATGAAAAAACTCACATTCAAAGATATCTGAAGCCAAAATATTAGTTATTAATGGCCTACATAAACCCAAAGTTTTAAAGATTTTTTTTTTAATTCTTATTTATTTGTTATAGAGAGAGAGAGAGCAAGCACAGGCAGACAGAGAGGCAGGCAGAGGCAGAGGCAGAGGGAGAAGCAGGCTCCCTGCAGAATAAGGAGCCCGATGTGGGACTCAGTCCCAGGACGCTGGGATCATGACCTGAGCCGAAGGCAGCCGCTTAACCAACTGAGCCACCCAGGCGTCCCAAACCCAAAGTTTTAGACTAGAACTCAGACTTCTTCTACTTCCCTGGCCAGTGCTCCTTTGAATTGATTATGACTGTTCATTCTCTAAGTGAAACACTATACCCAGATTTCATTAAATAAAATTTAATAAAAAAAAGTTTAATAGGCTACTTCAGCTTCTAACTTATTCAACAACATTTAGAGAAAGCTAACTATAAATGAAGAACTCTGCTAGGCACTAAGGGGAAAGAAGAGTAAAATCGAATTCACATTCTACCAGCACTCTGAATTAAAGAGACAGATAAAAAATTACAAGGCACCATGTCAGGTACTATAATACAAAGAAACAAATTTTTACTTTTGAAATACACTGGAGGGAAAAATTTTACAATTTTGGTTTGTAAACTGAACCCAATACCACATTAGAAAAATACAATATGAACAGGTAGGATTTTCTCAGGAATATAAGACTAGTTCAATTTCCTGATTTGTATATTAATATATACTGCATTCATAAATCTAAGGGAAAATTTTCTTCACAGATTTTGAGATCTTCTGACAAAATTCAACATCCATTCAAAATGCAACATTCAAGGAGAAAGTAATTGAGGGAGACTTTCTCAACATAATTTCTCATCATGACCTTGGGTAACAAACTAGAGAAAATGAAACCTTAGCTAAGGAGGGACTATTGTATATTTTAGGGATATTATTGTTTCAGCTGTGGTTGATAAGCAAACGATCCTCCTTCTGACATACCGTCAGATCAATAGCAACCTAACAGTACATCACAATATCTACGTCACTCACATCAACTTCATCTCATCACATGGGCATTTTATCATCTCACATCACCACAGGAAGAAGGTGAGTATGGTACAGTATAATAAGATATTTTGAGAAAGAAAGAGACCACATTCACATGACTTTTATTACAGTATATTGTTATAATTGTTCTGTTTTATTACTGTTGGTTTAATCTTTTTTTTTTTTAAGAAGAAAGGATTTATTTATTTAAGATTTTATTTATTTATTTGACAGACAGAGATCACAAGTAGGCAGAAAGGCAAGCAGAGAGAGAGGGGGAAGAAGGCTCCCAGCTGAGCAGAGAGCCCGATGCGGGGCTCGATCCCGGGACCCTGGGATCACGACCTGAGCTGAAGGCAGACACTTAACCAACTGAGCCACGTAGGCATCCGTTATTAACCTCGTAATGTGCCTAATTTATAAATTAAACTTTATCACAGAAAATTCACACACCAAAAAATGGTATTAAAATGGCCCTCCAAAATATTAAAGTGTTCAAATTCACTCACAATCAGAGAAGGGCAAATTAAAACAACACCAAGATACCATTTCTCACCTATTAGACTGGCAAAAAATTTTTAAAAATAACAATAAACATTTTGTTAGCGAGGAAATAAGGAAAAAAAGTCACTCTCATACTTTGTTGATGGGAATACATATTGGTACAACCATTCTGGAGGGAATTTTGGTGATGCCTAAGAATCTCACATATGGATTTACTGCTGGACCCAGCAATCTTAATTCTAGGACTCTATCTTGGGAATACACCTCCAACAATACAAAAATACATAGACATGGCAGTATTCCTCATAAATATAAAATATTAGAAACAGCCTAAATGTCTGTAAATAGGAAGATGACTGAATAAACTGTGGTACATACAAAGAATGGAGTACTATGCCACTGTAAAAAAAAATATGAGGAAGATCTCTATGATATGGAGTGATTTCCAGTACATACATGAAGTGAGAAAAGCAAAATAGGAGTTATCATCTGCTCCCCTGTATTCCTCAGCAGCACCTGTTAGGAAAATATATCATTATTATCCAGTTCAAGAAAAGGCGGAATAATCCTAGGCATATAGGGAAACAAGAAATCAAATTTCTGAGAATTACAGAGGTAAGTACTAAATCTGTGTTTTATTTATATTCTTTAAATGCTGTAACCTTCCTATTTATTTTTTAGAAGTCTGTTTGTTCACAACTTTGATAACTAATATACATGGGAACAAAAAGATTTAAAAAGTTAATAACTTGTAACCTGTACTGTTTAACTTACGTGTTTTTTGATCTTTACATAAATTCAGTTATCTTTAAAAACTATTTTCAAAATAGAGGCACCTGGTTGGCTTGGTCAGTTAAGCATCTGCCTTTGGCTCAGGTCATGATCCCACAGTTCTGGTACAGAACCCACGTCAGGCTCCCTGTTCAGTGGGGAGCCTACTTCTCCCTCTCCCTCTGCCCCTACCCCTGTTTGTGTGCACGCACGCTCTATCAAATGAATAAATACAATTTTGGGGTGCCTGGGTGGCTCAGTGGGTTAAAGCCTCTGCTTTCGGCTCAGGTCATGATCCCAGGGTCATGATCCCTGGGATCAAGCCCACATCGGGCTCTCTGCTCCACAGGGAGCCTGCTTCCTCCTCTCTCTCTGCCTGCCTCTCTGCCTGCTTGTGATATATGTCTGTCAAATAAATAAATAAAATCTAAAAAAAAAAACCTTTGAATAAATACAATTTTTTTTTTAAAGATTTTATTTATTTATTTGACAGACAGAGATAACAAGTAGGCAGACAGGCAGGCACAGAGAGAGGGGGAGGCAGGCTCCCCGCCGAGCAGAGAGCCCGATGTGGGGCTTGATCCCAGGACCCCAGGATCACGACCTGAGCCGAAGGCAGAGGCCCCAACCCACTGAGCCACTGAGGCGCCCCTGAATAAATACAATTTTAAAAAACTGTTTTCAAAATAGAATGATAAATTGCTATTACAAAACTACCATTAATGCTCAGGCTTCATAGGCCAGTTTGTACTGCAGGCCAAAAATGCCTCAGGTCATCTTTGGGGCTCTATTTCTATAAATCAGCCAGAGGTATTCACTAAATAATGAAGTGTAAGAACAAATGACCTATAAAGTGAATTATTAATTAGCATTTGTAAAAAGTGCATATATAATATCCCCTGAAGTTTATAATTCATCCAACTGTTTGGGACTGTTTTTAATTCTGCTATTAAAATCACATTTTAATCTCCATAAACTGAATGAACTAGATCTATGCAGAGGGAAATTATATAAGGACTTTAACTGGAATTTAAGAGGGAGAATTCTATGCCCTACAATACTTAAATGGATTTAGATTTTTCCTAGGATCCAAGAAAGAGAAGCCAGGATACCGGAAGAGGAAACAAAAGATTCCATGGATACCAGAAAAGAAAAACTGCATTAACAGTCTCCATGATGCCAATGAGTGAAGGACTGGAAGTCTAACACTAACTATGTATGGGAAAAGTGTTGAACAGAAACCAGGAGTTTTTCAAATTAAGGTATTCACATACCACACAGAG
The DNA here is from genome assembly GCA_003697995.1 of Taxidea taxus jeffersonii. Lineage (NCBI taxonomy): Eukaryota > Metazoa > Chordata > Mammalia > Carnivora > Mustelidae > Taxidea > Taxidea taxus. Next base: position 161,326 of record RCUC01127328.1, on the reverse strand, counting down.
TCTGAAATGGTGTGATCAAGGCACAGGAAGGCAGATATAAATAGAGCAGACATAAACATGATAAACACAGCACATCATACTAGAATGAGAATTTACATTTTTTATTAAAATAAGGGATGTAAAGCAAAATTCACTTGAATAAAACAATATATATATGACTTCTAAGAAATTTCTTGAATTTTTGTAATAAAATAGGAGTCTCCAAAGAAACATCTGAAAAAAAAAAATCTGAAAAGGGACACATCTTTCTAGGGATACTTTAGTAAAAAAAGTTGGAGAAACAGTATAAATAATTATAATACATGGGACCAAGGAGTTCTGACTGGTGAGTCAAAGACAATGGTAAGGAAGTAAATACAGAAAACTAAAAGCAAAAAGTAGCAAAATGGCTTGCTTTAATCTAAACTTGCTTAGTTTCTTTAGACTACTGTACTGCCACTATTCCAGAAACTGATTAGCAGGCTAAATATTAAAGAAAAGTGACTCTCTTTCTTTCATCTTGGAAGAATCTATTAGATTCTATCTGGTGTATATTTTTTAGAAGCAACCACAGCAAGAATGAGCACACATAGCTGCCAGGTATTGATTTCTAATACCAGTCTTCAATAAAGGGAACCAGCACTCCTTAGAGAAATGGTTGATTTCTAGGACTTGGGCAGGAAATATACAAGATGAGCCTGGAACATCTAGTAGTGCCAGAAAGTACAGATGTGCTAAACAAACAAACAAACAAACAAAAAAACTACCACCAACAAACCAAACAACAAAATTCTCACAATGATGGGGATGTGTCAAAGAAATATAAAAATCAACTGAAAGAGCTCTCAACAGCCAAAGCTGAAGCAATCTGAGCTTCTACTGGATTACAAGTCAAAGCATAAAATAAATACCCACAAGTCAATATTCATATAAATAAATGATTGAATAAATTAATAAATGAGGACAAGGAGATGAATTTCCCTTGCAGAAGAATTCCAAAAAATTCACACATATACTCTACTATTAAGCAGATGGAACATAAATGCTTCCTACTTCTTTTTTTTTTTTTAAATTTTTTTTAAAGATTTTATTTATTTATTAGTTAGAGAGAGAGCGAGCACAGGCAGACAGAGAGGCAGGCAGAGGCAGAGGGAGAAGCAGGCTCCCTGCCGAGCAAGGAGCCCGATGTGGGACTCGATCCCAGGACGCTGGGATCATGACCTGAGCCGAAGGCAGCCGCTTAACCAACTGAGCCACCCAGGCGTCCCTGCTTCCTACTTCTTAAGCTTGTTCTCCATCTAACAGTGACTTTCTTCTAAAAAGTACAATATGCAAAGTGGGGGAGGAGTAGCCTTACAGAGGATGAACTTAATAAACTCTATCTCAAGCTGGGTGACCGAGGTTAACAATAGTGGTAGGGCACACTGAAAGTATTTATTCTTGATACGATGGCGATGTCACTTTACCTCTACAGGTCTTCCTTGCCAAAACACAGTATCCAGTCTAATCCTAAGAATAGCATCAGACAAATCTCAATTAAGCGTTAGTCTACAAAATACCTGACCAGTAATTCTCAAAACTATCAACTTGTAATCAAAATCGAGGAGTCTGAGAACCAGTCGAAACCAAGAGGGCAGGAGCGCCTGGGTGGCTCAGTGGGTTAAAGCCTCTGCCTTCAGCTCAGATCATGATCCCAGGGTCCTGGGATCAAGTTCGGCATTGGGCTCTCTGCTCTGCAGGGAGCCTGCTTCCTCCTCTCTCTGCCTACCTGTGATCTCTGTCAAATAAATAAATAAAAATCTTTATTAAAAACAAAAACAAAAACGAAACCAAGAGGGCATATGACAACTAAATGTAATGTGGTATCCTGGTGTAGAAGTAGGACATTAGGAGAAAACTGATGCAATTTGAACACAGGTTAGTGCATATGAATACTGGTTCATGAATTGTGACAAATGTACAATACTAATGCAGTATGTTATTAAGAGGAGAAACTGGGCATGGGGTAAGAGGAATCTCTACACTATCTGCAATAAATCTCTAAATCTAAAACTGTTCTAAAATAAGTTTATTATAATATAATCTAAGAATACTGTGCTATATTATATAATTAGTTTTCAATATTTGTATCAGGTACTGAGCTAGGTATGTCATAGAGATTTAAGAATGAGCCAAAAAAGAAAGTAAGATTTGGTCCCTATCTTCAAGGAGTTTGGAGGCAATGGAAGAGAAAGACAATCATATGATCACACATAAAATGTAAATTTTAACTGCGGTAAATGTGTGTTCTGGGAGGTTAAAGTATTCCCTAAGGAAATAAAACGTCTGTTTAAGTGTGAAGGATAGCTAGGAGCTAACAAGAGAAGTGAAATGTAAAAAAATGATCCAGACAGGGATAAAAGCATTTGCAAAAGGCTCTGTAATGGCAAAGGGCAAGACAAGTACAAAGGACTAAAAAGTGGCCAGCACAGTTGAAGTGGAGAGTTAAGCAGAAGACGGTAAAAGATGAGGCTGGAGGGTGAGGGTGAGTTAAGCATTGTTAAAGGGTTTTGCTTTTATCCTCAAAGCAATGGGAAGCCATAGAAAGATTGGGGAGGTGGAGAGAAGAGTGACAAGCAGATATGTGTTTCAAAACAAACCACTATGCCTTCAGGATGGTTAATGGATTAGAGAGGAGCCAAAACAGAAGGGGCAGACAAGAATGGAGGCTACTGTAGAAATTTCAGGCAAGACAACGGTAACAAACTAAAGTGGTAGTAGTGGAAATGGGAAGAAGTAAACAGATTCAAGAGATTTTCAGAAAGTAAGATTAATAATACTTGTTGATAGACTGGATGTAACCAGGAAAGGGAGTTATTAAGAACCACTCCTTGTTTTCTGGATTTTACAACTGGAAAGATAATTGAGTTGCTCACTGAAATAAGGAACAAAAAAAGAGGATGAACATCTGGGGTTTTGTTTTTGTTTTTGTTTTTGTTTGGGGGGGGTGGGCGTGAATTTAGTTTTAGACGTGTTGTATTTGAGATACCTTTATTATACTCGAGAGAGGGCACTAACTAGAAAGCAAAATATACAAGTCTAGAGCTCAGAGGAGATAGAAAATATACCCTTAGAAAAGCTATCATCCTAGAAAAGCAGCTAACTACAATCCCCAAATATCCAAGAAAAACATTAGACTTTGACCATCTGGATTTAGTTAAAACAAAAAGCTGAGAGAGAATACGGCATAGCATTTCATCAACTAAAACAAAAACTGCTAGGCACCATGGGGAATACAGAGATCTTTTAAATCCTGGCTCAACAGTAGAGCAATTATGTCACTAATCATATAGTATTTTAAAGTTTTAGCAGGGCTGGCCCACGTTGTAGGGAATGTTTTATACCTGCGCTACCCAGTAAAGTAGCAACTTAGCCACATGTGGCTGCTGAGCACCTGAAATGTGACTGGTGGGACTGAGGGACTGAATTTCTACTCCTATTTTATTTTAACCAATATAAATAGCCACATGTGGCTAGTGCTACAGTATTAGAGCTGGTTTAGAGCTTCCTCATCTATTTCATCTAATTCCCAGCAACTACCCTGCAAATTAACTGACAGTGGTTGTGGGTGACAGAGGGATTAGAACCCTAGAAACTTTCATTCCATCTGCTTATGATAGTATTTGAATTCAAAGAATATATGTTACTTGTATAATTAAAATGTTTTTAAAAGTCACTAATATGCCATATAGAAAAATTAGTAAATACAGAAAGAAGAAATAAAAATAATCTGGAAACCTACCTTTAAGAAATAACCTATAATTAATAGTCATATATGAAGAGGATCTATATTTTTTTTTAAAGATTTTTATTTATTTATTAGTTAGAGAGAGCGAGCACAGGCAGACAGAGAGGCAGGCAGAGGCAGAGGGAGAAGCAGGCTCCCTGCCAAGCAAGGAGCCCGATGCGGGACTCGATCCCAGGACGCTGGGATCATGACCTGAGCTGAAGGCAGCCGCTTAACCAACTGAGCCACCCAGGCGGAGGATCTATATTTTTAACCCTTTTAGTAGAAGCACCCATAGCACCAATGGCCCAAGTTGCTGAGTTGTAGCACATTACTACTCTTCTATCCCACCCCCATCTCAAAATACCTTGGAAATCTTTTTAAAAAGACAGCCACCATCTCTAGAACTCAACCTCAAAACTGCCAAAAATAAACACTTAATAGTCCACTTGCCTAACTCCCTTCACCACCGTCACCTTTTGCCACCAATGTCACACATTTTAAATGGAACCCAATCTCTACCCTACAATGTCATGAAATCAGTCACTATAGTGAAAAGAGTACAAACTTTGGAGCAAGCAACTTTGGTTATGAGTCTGTGGTTTTCCTTTACAGCTTGGATGACTTTGGACTAATTATTTCTGCTGGTTTCCATATCTGTTTCTTCTTTTGTTAACAAAAATAAGAATATCTAATATACAGCATCTATAAACTATAATGTCTAGCCAAAGTAGCACTTAACAAATGACAGTTACTATGGACTTCTATGTACCTAGCACTGCCCTAATGCCCTGAAGGTAGCACTTCACTTGAACAAAACAGATAGGGTCCTGATCATCCTGGAGGTTACAGGCCACTGACTTAATCCCCAAGGACTCTTTCCACCTGGGATTTGAATTCCTGATCCACCCCTTATTACATGTGCGACCTGATATAAAGCACTTTATCTAAAAGCTCAGTTTCTTCATTTCTAACATCCTAGTATTACCTACTTGATATGACTGGAGTAAAACTAAGAGTAAGATGGAGTATAAAAAAACTGGTGTAAAATGGAAGTATGAAAGTGCTCTGTAAATGATTAGATGCTAAATAAACAGAAAGTATTAAACAAAGAGTAACATATTCCTCTTCTCCAAAGCAAAGCTTTCCAACCAGTGTGCCAAGAATGAATTATAGATGTGTTGAAATACTGACCCCTCCCTCAGCCTTCAGGGAGCCAGGGAGAGTCAGGCTATAGTCTGCCCTATAAGTAAATCATTTCCACCATGATGTAGAAAAGTCTGGAAACCTTGCTCTAAAATACTATCTCATGCTAGCAGAAATGAGTTGGTCAACTGACTCCTCTGGATATTTAGGCCTCCTCACCAACTCCACTGTTTTCATGATCCTGCTTCAAAAACTGCATCAGAGTTCCCTAAGAGGTCAAAGATCAAGCCTGAACATCAAGGTGATATTAGCCCAAGCTATCACAGATATTAAAAAAAAAATCAAAAACTTAGATGAGAAAATGGCAAAGATATTGCCATATTTTCACAAAAGATTTGAGCTACTTCCAGCAATACCCTAAGACAAAGGTTTAGAAATCATGAAGAAGAGAAGAATAAAAAACATAAGAAGAAAGAGAAAAAGAATAAAGGAAAGAGAAAAAGAAAATATATACTTCTGTAGACAATAGCTGAGAATCCGCAATAGCTATTCAGTGGTTTCCATGGCTGCCTAAAGCTAGTAGACCAAAGATAACAAGATTATTTTCAGATTCTTTTGTTTTATAGTCTTTTTCATACATCCTAGAACTAATGCAGGCGCACATCTGACTTTCAGACTGTCATGGTCCCTAAGTCATCATCTTTCATATTATGTGGAACAGCTCTTTCCACTCTGTATATACATAGTTAGTTCTCTCATCCATAGCCATATTTTAGCTTAAATTCCCTGTTAAGGGGTGCCTGGGTGGCTCAATCAGTTAAGCATCTGACTCTCGGTTTGTGCTCTGGTCCTGATCTCAGGATTGTGAGATGGAGCCCCGAGCTGGACTCCACGCTCATCCTGGAGTCTGCTTGGGATTCTCTCTCCCTCTGCTGCTCTCTCTCTCTAAAAATAAACAAATGAATCTTTAAAAAAAAAAATTCCCGGGACGCCTGGGTGGCTCAGTCAGTTAAGCCGCTGCCTTGGGCTCAGGTCGTGATCCCAGGGTCCTGGGATCGAGTGCCGCATCGGGCTCCTTGCTCATTGAGGAGCCTGCTTCTCTCTCTGCCTCTGCCTGCCACTTTGCCTGCTTGTGCTCTCTCTCTCTGACAAATAAATAAATAAAATCTTTAAAAAAAAATTCCCTGCTGAATTTATTTCTTCCTTCATCCTGAGTTTATTCCTTACTCCAACCCAAATTTATCATTCTTGGATGTATTTATACCTTCAGACTCTTACAAAGCCAAGTTTATTACTTAAAACCTTTTTCTCACTTTCCACTCCTCATGTCATAATACACCACACACTCAACATACACACAGATTTATATCCATCTCCATGGGAAAACTCTATCAAATAAACATTCCATAGGCTTTTGCCGAGTTCATTTCTTTTTGTCATAACTTTTTGTCATAAAAAGGGGCCTTTTTGTCATAACTTTTAGGTATGACATTCAAAAAGGTGTTCATCTCCTGAAGATTAATAAGGGAAAAGATCTTCTTTTTTTTTTTTTCTTAAAGATTTTATTTATTTATTTGTCAGAGAGAGAGGGAGAGAGAGCGAATGAGCACAGGCAGACAGAGAGGCAGGCAGAGGGAGAAGCAGACTCCCTGCCGAGCAAGGAGCCCGATGTGGGACTCGATCCCAGGACGCTGGGATCATGACCTGAGCCGAAGGCAGCTGCTTAACCAACTGAGCCACCCAGGCGTCCCAAGATCTTCTTTTCTTAAAAGCTGATAGGAAGTAAGGTGAGATACCCCCAAGTCATGCCAAAAATGATATAAAGAAAATACAATACAAGCAGTTGAGAGTAGTACTTAATAGCTCAGTCTGAAGCAAACAACCTATGTTCAATCCTGGTTCCACCAGTGTGCTCCTGAGCAGATTACTTTGGCTTCAGTTAATCACTTAGTTTTAGTTTCTCATCTATAAAATAGAGATTTTAGCCATCTTACAAAGTTGCTGTGAGGATTAGATGAAATAGTCACATAAAGCATTTAGCATAATGCCTGGCACACAGAAAGCAAACAAATGTTATTTGTTGGTGTAGTGTCAGATATAACCTATCTGCTGACTTTGTCATAAGCTTAGGAAGAAACTAATTCAGCATAATCTACTCTTTATAAAGTTATGTTTTCTGCTCCCCCAAGTGATGCTAGATTGCAGGAAAATAATTTTTTGAGAAGAATTTGGTTACTCTACACAAACTATGATAACCTGCAGAAGTCTCTTCAAGTTCTAACATTTTATGAAACAAGTATCAAACATTTAGAACTTCAACCCTCAACCAGTAAACACTTCCCAACCAAATTAGTAATTTAAGTTTGGAGGGATACTAACTTATTCACATGAAAGAACAATCATTAAAACACCTAATACAGAGAAGGAAAGGAGATAACAAGCAGCAACATACCAAAAATTTAAGAACTGCACTACTGAAACATCTTATTTGCCATTCCCAGCAAAGCTAAAGTCTCAAGGGAAAAACAAGAAAACGAAAGCAAAGGACAAACGAAATTTAAATTTTTTATTCTGAACTGTACCTAGTGGGTTGGTGGTATCTAATATGTATTAAATAATAATATAAACACATTAATTTATAAATCCATTGGATCTCCACGGCATCAGCCACAAATAGCTATCCCTAAAAAGAAACCTCAAAACCACAATCAGGAACTAAATAAGTGGGCAGTCTTGCTTCCTTCTCTAGGTCTAGGAAAAAATTTAGAAACACTGACATTTTGAAGCAGTTAAGAGATTTCAGCATAAAAAAAAAGATTTCAGCATAAAGTTAGAATCTCTGCATTCTATTCTCCCAATACAAGCTATTTAGTTTGTAAAAATAAAAGCTCCACAAAAAAAGTTGTCATTAATTTGAACAAGACACTAAGGTATAATTTTTAATCTATCTGGAGGATTTATATCTCCTTTGAGGATCTGATTTTTGTAAATGGACATTCTCCACCAACTCCCCCTGCCCATGCACTCAAAACAAAATTCTGCACATTATTTCAGGGATGGGGATGAAGAGACCCCTGAAAGTTATGGACTCCTAGACTATGGGCCCCAAAGGCATAAACCAGAATTAAGGAAAAATAATTTATTAATTTGAAAATAAATGAAAGTAACTGACGCAGAGATTTTCACTCAAAAAATAAAATTAGAATTATTTTCTATTTCCTCTGATAAGGAGTGTTAGAGTGGTCAGGCGAGGGTGTTGGTCATGTTCAGCAAGGAAAAAGAAAAAAAGATAAGATCCGAGTTAGAGAAATTCTGTACTTTAATCCAGGAGAAAACAAAAAAGGGAGGAGACAGAAATCCTAAAAGGGGATGGCTTAAGGATCTGTAGGAAGTGTAAACTATAAACTTTTTGAGATCAAAGGGTTCAAGAGGGAGATAAAAACAAAACAAAGGAAGCAATAAAGTAAAAGGGAAAAGCGTCTAGAAACTGTTCTTCACAAAAACAAACAAAAAAACCCTCTTTCCTTTTCCTAGATACGTAAACAGTAACTTGGCAAAAAGGAACCGACTAGAAGACGACAGCACGACTTCCTTCCCAACTCCGGCATTCCTTGGCCGTCCTCAGGCTTGGGACGTCTCTTAGGAAGGCTCCTCCCTGCACCACTGCCCTATGAACCTCTTGGAGGGACTATCACCATCTCCATTCCTCCCACTGCGGGAGAGAGGAAGCAGGGGATGCAGAGGACGCAGGAGGGGGAGAAAAAAAAAAAGAAAAGACAGGACATCAAACCTGAAGGTGACCCACTCCGAGAGACTTAGTCGAGAAAGACCTGGATCGCGCCACCCCTTTTCCCATCCAATGCATGCAAGGATGAGAGAGTGCAACTTGCAAGGGCCAGTCCTCCCTCTTCACCGGCTGCTTCGGGACACAGGGGGTTGGGTCAGAAACGAAAGGCCGAATACTTGGGCAGATACGGCACAGCCTAGGGACAGAAGTGTCTAGTGAAAGTCCGGAATGGCAAGCTCCAGAAGCAACGTGTCCGCCCCCGCCAACTACCTCGAACTAGCCTGCCCAGTCCCTTCCCTGCGAACCGGCTCCGCCCTCACCTGTCTGTGGGGAACTTGGCAGCTTTCAAGTCGAGGATTATCCCTACCGCTGCTCTCGGGAATCGCCTCAAACCTGGCACCAAGTGAGCGGAAACGCAACCCGGGCCTTTTCCTTCTTCCCCTCCCCCCACTCACCTCGGATCCTCGGGGGCGGGGAGCAACTGCAGCTGTCACAGCCTCACACTGACCAACCGCCGAGGACACTCAGACCGGCTGCCTCTCAACCCGGCCTGCAGCACCAACACTAAGAGCAGCAGAGCCGGAAGTGAGGAGACCGGAAGTAGCGTTGTCCTTGGCCCTGGACGGCCTCTCTCTCCCTCAATCTGGCCCGGCCCAGACGCATCTCGATGGTGCCAGCGCGCTTCCCTTGAGGCCTTCTCCGCCCCTGTCCCGGAGGCTGGCCCCGCCCCTCCCGCTGCGGCCCTAGCAACCACATCCGGGGCTCCGTGGGTGCTGTTGCCCGGGTAATTTTCTGGCTGCGGCCGAATCACAGAGGGGTGTGCACCCGGGTCCCGGTGTACCTGCCAGAGCCGGGAGCTTGCAGAAGGGCGAGCTGGCCTGGTCTTGAGTGGTCGGAGGTCTCCTGGAGCCCTCAGCATCCCTTCTTTGTTACTCATACACCCCAGCTTCACGCGTTAGGCGTCCCCCCAGCAGACGGTGAGCCGGTGGCGGGAGGGTGGAGGTGGACGTAACTCGCCGCCACGCGTATCACAGGAGAGCCGAAGCTTTCTCAGCTGCGGGAGAGCACGTAGAAGGTTGTTTCAGCCCCGCGGGGAGTGGAGGGTGGCGGGAATGCGGGGTTAAGGGAACAGACGCGATGCGGGCGCCTCACTCTCTCTTCCCCGATGCCTGGAGCGCCCCACTCCGGCCACGTCATTCACGCCCACCCCCTTCAGGAAGACCAGACCTCCAAACCTGGCATCCCCGACTTCTTGACTTGCTGTCTTTGTAATCACGCTGCCCTGCTCGCTCGCCGACGGTGGACCCCTTATACTTTTCTTTCTCGCTCCTGTTTCTTTATCCAGATGACTGAGTTCTGCTTTATTTGCTCGCCCCATTTCTTCTTAGGTAGATCACTGCCTTGTCTACAGAAACCGCTGAGCAATCCTTTCTCTCTGAGCCCTTTGTAGCTTACTAAGTTGAGATCCAGCCTGTGCTGTGGATACTCTCCTTACCCCCGGCTCTGAATGGAAGGAATGTATGGCTGCACAGTGGTAATAGACATACCTTAAGCTCATTTGCATACAGTACCTACAGTTGTCCATCCACATACATCTCTCATCAAGGTTCTGAGCTGTTTATCCTTTGAAAGCCTTGCATGCTCATTTTTCACTTGTAGAAATGCGAAGGATAACAGTGCATTCCGTGGGATTTACTCTTCTTTAGACTGTACTTCTCACCTGCTTTTGTCATATTAGCTGGTGAGACATTTTTAAAGGCTCAATGCCCAAAGATAGACCTTTGCCTTTACAAATTCTAGGGAGTTTCAGAATAGTGAATCATATATTCCTGTACAAATATCTTCCCCATATCCGTGAATAGTAAATACCAGTGCCAACACAAATGTTTCAAAAGTAAATAACATTATTTATCGGCTGAGATCTCCAGGAGACTTCCTCTGTCAAAAACAGTACTGAAGTCTCAAAACATGAATCTGTGTACAAAGGACCCTCATCTTAAGTGTCTCTGTCCTTAGCAAAAAGAGAAGAGCAAATGTATATCACTCAAACTGTAACTTCAGTTCTGTAGCCTACTGTGGACTTTTCTGTTCAAAGCCATCCTGTTAGTCTTCTCAGTTATAAGAAAAGGATCCCAATCTAGAATAATTACTGCTTTTATTGCATAGGAACAGAATGGAATTTAATAGCTAAGTACAAGTATTCTTAGTTTCAGAAGGTTAATTAGGAAGAGGAGCATGGCAGTGCTCAGTGGTGCCTGAATGATCTGTACTTAACGGTTTGAGTTGGCTGGCACCTTAAGGATTCCTGCCAAGCGTCTCTTGAGTTTGGGAATGCTTAGCTTCATTAGAGTTAGTCTAACTATTAAATTGTTAGACTCAGAGGTGTTTCTTAAATTGGAAAGGTGGACACTTGCTTTAATTATTTGTCCTTAGCTGGATAGTTTCCTTGGCAGGGGCCGATGTTTTTGATAGAGATTCGGATGGATTCCGAACTGCTTGGAACTCACACTAATTTCTGTTTATTGAAGGCGCCGTTAATCATGTTAGGTACTCGAGTCCAGTGTGATTCTGGTACTGCATGTGATTGCTCTTCATACATAGTACAAGGCTCCACACAGGATTAGTCTTCCCATGATTTGTGCTGCCCCAGGGGAAATTAGAATGTGAGTTGGCTCGAAGAAAACACTTGAAAGCTATTTCAGCTGGTGATGGAAGACTGTGAAATTCTGCGTAATTTATTTTGGAAGAAGGGAACAGTAGCTGGTATTTTTTTTAATTTGGAGGAAATCTTTGATGCTGACAGAAAGACCTTATTTTAAATCTAACCCTGCTTAGATGAAGCTCGCTCGCTCTTTCCTTCCTTCCTTCCTTCCTTCCTTCCTTCCTTCCTTCCTTCCCCTCTCTCTTTTTTTCTTTGCCCTAGAGTTTGGGGAATTCTGCCTGCTCATTCTCTTTAGGAAGATTAGAAGATTGCTTCTTTTCTCTAAATTGGCATCTGTGTTTGGAGAGGTAAGGAAAAAGGTAATAGCTGTCTGCTCTGTATGTGTATGCCATGGGGATTATCTCCTAATTTACCTTTGTACTGTTATTGGCTATTATTCAGCTTTTGAAAAATCAGATGCCATTTATTCACTTGGCTTGTAGGAAGCCCGTATTTCATTTTTTTGACCACAAATGAAGGGGGGCAACAGGTTAAAGCATATTATTCCTTTCTGAATGAATTAAATGTGCACACAACCTTTTTTCTTCACTTTAGATGTTGAATACTGATGCTGCATATAAATACTATTTCCTCAAGAGAAAAAAAAAGGTGCCACCTTCACATCTTTTCTAGGGGAATTCTGGTAATGTCACAATAATTTTATCACTCTCCATCATCAGGTCCCTTTTCATGGAGACATATTTAATTAAAGATTGCACAGTGTAATTCTCTGGAAACAGAGGACTAGAGGATACTGATAAATGGAACATCTAAAGAAGCCTGTGAATAGTAGTCTGAGTGGAACATAAGAGTAGAAATTGTTTTAACTACAAAGAGAAAAAACTGAAGTATTTCATAATTCCATTATCTAGAATCAATATTCAACATTTTATCAGTTTTTTTTCTGTACATTTATATTTTTTCTACATCTACTTAAGAAATTGTTACTTAGAACCGACTGTCTGCTGGACAAGAAGCATTGTAGGAATTGCCATGAGCCTCTACTCTCATGTAACTTACAGTATACGCTGGCTTTGTTGGCATACAGTTTTGCATTTTGCTTTTTTCACTTAAAATATTATGGAATTTCCTTCATATCATTAAATATTCTCCTTCAGTGGCTCAGTAGTATTTTAACTTATATGTTTCTTAATTTATTTACTTAGTCCTTTTTATACATTTCGGTTCTTTCCTGTTTGGTCTGTAATTATAAAACAACAATGTGAGGAATATTGTTGTATGGTAAAATTCTAAGATGACTTCCAATGATTCTCACTTTGTATAATTCCCTCCCATATGAACATAATAGGACATCATTTTCATCATGTTATATAACATGCATAAGGGATTTTTGCAGGTGTAATCAGTTGACTTTAATCAAAAGGGAAATAATCGGGATGGGCCTAAACTGATACAGGAGCCTTTTAAGAGCAGGGAGTTTTCTCCTGCTGTGGTTGCAGCAATGAAGGCAGAGAGATGCAAATGTAAGAGGGATTTGACAGGAGGAAGGTTCTCTATTGCCAAAATGCAAAGGGCCAGAGTCAAGGACCCGAACCAAGAGCTGAGAGCAGTCTCTGCTGACGGCCACCAAAAAACTCAGGGACCTCAGTCCTCCAGCCACAAGAAGCTGAATTCTGCAAGTAACCTGAATGAACTTGCAAGCAGATTCTTCCCCAGAGCCTCCAGATAAGAGTCCCATTTGACTAACATCCCGATTTCTGCCTGGCAAGATCCTAAGCAGAGGATCCGGTTGAGCTCACCTGGACTTCTGGCCTGAGAACTGTGAGATAATAAATGGGTATTGTTTTAAGCTACTAAATGCAGTGGTAGATCATGAATACATGTGTAAGCCAGGTTCTTTTTATATTTATAATTATTTGTTGGGGATAAAATCCTAGGTGTGAACTTGTTCAGTGAAAGTTACCCATATTGTTAAGGTTTTTGTATCATATTACCAATTTGCCCTTCCTAAGCTTTGTACCAATTTATAAATCTCCTCACAGACTATGTTATGACATTCCGGCAAATGCTAGATACTGCCATTCTGATAGGCAAAAACAAAAAACGAAAAAGTATCTCCTGTTTTGAAAGAAGATTTACATTTCTCTTGTTACCAGTAGAATTGACTATTGTGTTCTTGGTGTTCACTTGGTAGGTCTTGTTTAGTGACTTGCCTTTTCTTATTCTTTAGTTGACTTTACCATTGACATAGAGAAAATAGCATCTAATGTGTAGTCCAGTGTTTCTCTGTTGTAACATTTTCAGGGAGTAGAATGATTAATGATCTTAACTGAGAGAATCGGTACTTCTGAGAAATATCACCTCCTGCGATTACTTCCTGAAAGAAATATCCCAGACATTATACTGTGGGAGCATGGAAAATGTTAGCTTCATTGATTAAATAGTATTGATGCCTTGTTCTTTTTTAGGGAAAAAGTCTGGCTTGTCTGGTTTTTTGTTAGGCATGCGGTTGTTTTGGGAATAAAGATGTATTTTATATTACCATGGAAAATTGTAGGTTTCACTACTGTTTTGGAAGGAAATATACTGTTAACTCTCAGAAAACAACTAATGTCTTCCTAAATAAACATATCATTATTTTCAATTTGATCAAGATAATCACTAATCTCTGTATATATTATATTGCTTTATTTGGGAGGGGTATGGGAGGAAATTCAATTGACTTTTTATGTAATCCTTGTTATTTGAGGTGATAGGGTTTACTTATGAGAAATGATGAAATAAAGCAGAAGGCAAAAAAGAAGGAAGGAAGAAAAGAAGAAGGGAAAGAACAGAAGACAAAAGGAAGAGAAAAGTTGGGAGAGTCCCTTTTTCCCTTAGAGAGTATGGTTTTGCATGGTTTTCTCTTAAAAAATTTGTTCTTGCTACCTCAATTTCTGAAGGTTGGTATCTTCCTAATAAGAGTGAGATATTTTAAAATGTTTATTTGAAGTAATTGTAGGTTTATGGGAAATTACAGAAAAATGTGCAGAGAGGTCCCATACATGAGCAAGGATTTTTTTCGTTTGTTTTTTAGTTGAATGATCAAAGCTTATTTACTTAGAAAGGTCAGCCCACTTAGCAGTGGGATACGGTTGCTGTTTGTGTTCAAAGAATTCATAAAGGCCTCCTCTTCCATTCTTTTGTAGAGGCTTGATATTGTTTCTGTTTTGTTTTGGGTTTTGTTGTTGTTGTCGTTATTGTTGTTTGGTTTTGTTTCGTTAGGTTCAGATAGGTATTGAAAATGCTGCTTTGGTTTGGCTTGGTGCTGGGGACACAGTGTGTGTAACTATTATCAGAGGAGGCCACTCCAGTGTGATTCAGAGACACTCTAATATAGTGAAAAAAATGGTAGACTTTACATGACAAAGCCTGGATTCTGGGCTGCACTCAACCACATTATAACTATATGAGCTTTGAAATTCAGTTTTATCTTCCTCCTGAGTTGTTTGGAATACAGGAAATAAAGGTGTTTAGAAACTAAAGCCCTGGGCTATCATAATTATTATTAACACTTTTTTACAGTAACAGCAGGAAACTCCTTTACTAGTTGTAATTCCTATGATAAAAATTACTTTTTTTAGATAACAAAGGCAGAGGAATTTTGACAAAAAGTCTTGTCCAAAAACTTTGTGCAAAAAATGCACATGACATCTTGAAACCTGGGAGGACAGAGCAAATAAACCTTAGGGACATCGTGCTCACACTATTTCACACAGTAGTAACACCTGCTCATCAAATTAGTTTGTTACTTTGGCCCTCGGTAGGCCCCGAGCCTGTAGACTCTTGAAGGGTAGATACCACCTGGGAAGGTAGCGGCAAGCCCATCCAGGTCCCTGACTGTGACTGTTCTCACAGTACTGTTTGATTTACCAGAATCACTGCTTTCAGTACATATTTCAATGGGATTCTTGCTTCTGTTTGCAAGTAGGATTTTGAAAAATCTTTGAATTATAAGGATCAACACAGCCAGGGGGCATTAGAGAGAGGGTAATGATGGTATCATTACCAAGGGGTCAAGTGCTGTGCTGAGTGCTTTCCACTCACTTGTTGAATCTCCTTGAATGTGCGATAACCCTGTGAGGTTGGGACTGTAGTTACACCTGTTTTACAAATAAGGAAGCTGATGCCTCATATGGTTAAGTAAACTACCCAGGATCACGTAAGTTTAAATGGCAGAATCACTTGTCAGCTCAGGTATGTCCGACACCAAAGCCCATACCCTTCCAGTATAATAAGCCCTTTATTTTACAGATAGGGAAGGAGAGGTCCTGAGATGTTAAGATCCACAGTCACTTTCCTTCTTACTCTGGTCTGGGTCCTTTTCTGCATTATAGCCTCTTAACCATTTGCTTGTTCCTCTACATGTTGTTGATTATTTCTGGCCTCTGTGCCTCTGGCTCATGTGTCAAGCTGGTCCAAAGTTACACGGTTTGTAAGCGTTTAGATAAAACAATATTTAGATTTTTAAAATGTGTAATGGAATTGCTTGATTGGATTTTTAGTGAAGCCTTTTCTACCCGACTCCTCTAAAGGGGATGCTGCCTCCCATGTGCTATTAAAAGTTGAACCTTGTGACTACTGTCTGTGTTTTTCTTTTAGAGAAGTCAGAGGGGGCAGTTGTGACTTCATGTGAAAAATAGCCACCAAAGATCTCTCCAGCATCACTTTTAGTTCTTTAATTTTGGTAAGCGCCCATTTTTAAAACAGATTAAATTTGCCTGAATTATTTCAGAAGTATATATTACAAAGCACTTGAAAGCAAGGGAGAATTCAAAAGCACAGAGCAGAGCTAGAGGGCTTTTTACAGAGGCCCTTTAGGAGGTAAGCATTTCTCATGGAAGCTTTGGTTATTACATTTGCAGAAACATGTTCTGATTCTTTTCATTATTATTAAAAGCATAACTAATTAATATAAATATTTTTTATATTCAATTGGCACATCGTCCCTAAAATAGCTTTCTCTTTTCTTCTTTTCTTTTCTTTCTTTCTTTCTTCTTCTTTTTTTTTTTTTTTCTATTTTCAAGAGGCAGAGGATATACCCTCCTGTCCTAGAAGGATTCTACCACTTTCTTCTCCACCCTGAAGAGACTTGGAAATTAATGGGTAAAAGTTTGCATGAAAATTACTGAATGCGTTTGCTTCTTATCTCAGAGGCCTTCTGCGGAGAATTAATAGGAGGTTGAATGTGCGCATGGATAAAATGGATCATCTTAAAGGATTGAAGTTCCAAAAATATATCAGCAGGACTGGACAGGTTTGACATAATGAGATTTCTATTTTAGCTTGACTTCTGGAGCACTGAATAAACTATAAACTGAGCCGCACAGGTCCTGGGAAGGAAGTTTCTCTTTTAAAATATTCCAGCTGCGTGTAATGTTTTTCTTACTCAGGACCTTTGAAAATATATTTACTTACCGATTTTTAGAAATTTAAAGAAACAGCCCGAGCAAGACAAACAATCTCTGCATAAGTACTGGTGGAGATGGCAGAAGCTTCTGAGGATGCCTCAGCCCTGCCCGTAACAGTGAAGAAAAAGAAAAGCTTATCCATTGAAGAAAAGATCGACATCATAAATGCAGTAGAAAGTGGCAAGAAAAAGGCAGAAATTGCGGCTGAATATGGAATAAAGAAAAATTCATTATCTTCTATTATGAAGAATAAAGACAAAGTTCTAGAAGCCTTTGAATCTCTGAGATTTGATCCAAAGAGAAAAAGACTGAGAACTGCTTTTTACACAGATCTGGAAGAGGCATTAATGAGGTGGTATCGAATTGCTCAGTGTCTAAATGTACCAGTTAATGGGCCAATGTTGCGTCTAAAAGCTAATGATTTTGCCCAGAAACTGGGACATAATGATTTTAAGTGCAGTAATGGGTGGCTGGATCGCTTTAAATCTAGGTATGGTTTAGTATTCAGAGCTCAACCTGTAGAAGCTACAGGTGTACCAGTAGACCCTTCAACTGTCTGGCATCAAAATGTACTTCCTTATTATTTAAATGATTATCATCCTAAAAATGTTTTCAATATAAAAGAGACCGGGCTGCTTTATCGAATGTTGCCTACAAATACATTTGCATTTAAAGGAGAAACGTGCTCTATCGGAAAGTTATGCAAAGATAGAATAACTCTGGTGGTTGGGACAAACATGGATGGCTCAGAGAAACTTCCTTTGCTTATCATTGGAAAAAACAGAAATCCACATTGTTTCAAAGGTATAAAATCATTGCCTGTGTGTTATGAAGCTAACAAAATGGCATGGATGACCTCAGACGTATTTGAACAATGGATGCGGAAGCTTGATGAGAAATTTCAAGCCCAGCAACGAAGAGTGGTGATTTTTGTTGATTCCTTTCCTTCACATCCAGAGGTAAAGAACCTAAAGTCCATTGAGTTAGCATTCTTTCCATCATGTTTATCTTCCAAATTTATAGCAATGAAACAAGGTGTTATTAAAAGCCTTAAAATAAAATATCGACATTGTCTTATCAAGAAATTTTTAAGTTCTGTTGAAGGCAGCAAAGAATTTACATTTTCCCTACTGGATGCAGTTGATACTCTGCACCTTTGTTGGAGGGCTGTAACCCCAGAGACTATTGTTAAGAGCTATGAAGAGGCAGGATTCAAATCTCAAAAGGGAGAAAGTGACAAGACCAATGCAGAGACAGACGCTGGTCTTGATTTGGTTGCCCATGCTCAGGCAGCAGGCGTGGAATTTCCTGAAGGTTTATCTATAGAAGAGTATGCTGCCCTTGATGATGATTTGGAGACGTGTGAAGCTGCACCAGAAACTGATTCGGTATGGACTGAAGAAAGTCAATCAGAGGAAACTGGATTTTATACTTCTGATGAAGAGGATGATGGTGGTTCTCTAGGAACTGAACTCCCTTTGCCATCAAAAAATGAGGCATTAACTGCTTTAGACACTCTTAAAAATTTTCTTAGAAGTCAAGATATAAATGATGAGCTTCATAATTCTTTAGCAGACCTTGAAATTTTTATTAACTCATCATCTAAATAATTATTTGTGGTACAATATCTGAAGGGTAATAGCTTTTCCTGATATATTTTACTATACAAGGTATATAAAGGGAAAATACCATTTAAACATTAAAAAAAAGAAAAATAAAACTTTGGTTTAATTGCATATGTCTTTGACCTGAATAGCAAAGTTCCCTAGGTAGATTAAATAATGAGTAAGTCAATGAAAAATATGAATTTCAATTTAGCAAGGTTTTGGGGAATATAAAATGTATTTCAGAGGCCTTGTACTTGAAATATATGATATAAATGTGAAAAATAAAAAACTCTTCAGCTATTTGATTCGTACAGGTTGAATTGGTGATTGCTATTTTCTTTTCTTTTTAAGTGCAGATCATGTTCTAGAATATTTTAATTTATCTACCTCATCTTAGAAATAAAATATCTATTACTTAGATATTTATTTTTATAATGACATATTCTAGCCTCGTATCAAGTATTAATTTTGTTATTTTTCTTGTAACTAGCTTATCTTGCTAAGAAGAAATTATAAAAAAGTACTGAAAATAAAATCTGATCCAATTATACACCAAAGTTATTAAAAATATATGTCTCACTACTTTCCACTTACTTCTGTAGAAGGTCAAATGAAAGACTATGACATTATCAGATGCTTCTTGTCATCTATAACCAAATGATTTGGATTCTTCCTAAATATTTGTATGTATATGTGTGTGTTTAGTACAATAATCTATTACTGAAACATTTGTGAACTCTTATAATATTTATATTTTAATAAAATTAGTCTTAAGTATATATGAAGATATATATGAAATTACTAGAAAAGAAAGTTTTATGTGATTCTTAGTTTTCTAATTTTAACAGATAAAACTTTTAATCTATCATTTTATTTTCTTGATTTTACTGAATTTTATTTTCAGGGAAAACAGTGTCTTTTCAGCATATTTTGATATATTTAATATTTTTTCTTTCCAATTTAATGGCTAACATATTGAATTAAATTTCTGTCTGAGGAAGTTTTGTCTACAGAGTATTTTAACATATTGTGTGAAATTATTTACTCTCCGTCCATAAAATAGTCTTTAAAAGTAGAAAAATATAACGTGTCAGACTTTTCTGTTGTGAAATTTTAAATGCCATACTTATTTAATGTATTACATATAATTTAGGGTACCCTTTGAAAAGTATTTTTGAAAAAGTATAAAATGTTATACAGATTATTTTTATTATGAATTATTAGTCTGCAAAAAAAAGACACATTTGGAAGGAAATACTTATAGAAAGTATTTTTATTTTCCATTGTTGATTTATTCAGCTTTTGAGATTTAGTAATAGCAAGCCTTAAAAAATATTCAAATTAAGAAAATTTCTTGTAGATCATAATATAGATTATTTAAGTTAATCAAAAGCATTCTAATTAATGATTTAATTTGGAGTTTTAGCGTGGTTGAACTGTGAACCTAAATCATGGATCTTAATCTCTCTGAAGAGCCCTAACTGTAGCTAGAGCACCTGGCCTGTATTGAGCCCTCTGTAATCCTTTTCTCTTTGTTTCTCTATTCCATACCATTTTGATATCAAATATTTTTATTTAATCATTCCAGATATTCTATGACATGGAATTATTACTTCTGCTTTTGTAGATGAGGAAATTGAAACCTGAAAAAACAATTTGGTTAAAATCTCGGAACCAAACCCAAAATGCAGTAGTTCCCTGTCACCTAGTCCTTGTGTTTCTCTCACCATACACCACAATGCTTCTTTTCTGTACTCCATAAAAGAAAATGCCGTTGTTTTTCCCCTTGAGTTTAGAGGCCTGAGGGTGAAAAAGTTCAGAGAATTTGCTGAATCTATGTTGATAGCTCTGTTCCCAAGATCTCTCCTGAGAACACTGTTACTAATACAACATTCGGACTTTCTGGCTTGGTAATTCTGTACCACTGTAACACAGAGGTTCCAGTGGAGTTCTAAGGAAAATATTTGAAACAACTTGAATATGCCCAAAGTGCTGAAAGTACCTACCGGTTTTTCTCCTATATGACCTGATTCATTTTTCATTTCTGGGGCATAATAAATCTAAAGGGGATAAAATTAGACAAGGCTCCTATAGAGAATAAGAAAAAGATGCCTGCAGATTTAAATTTAAATTTAAGTTGTTAATGTTGTATACTCTTCTGTGTAGTTTACAAGCTATATAAATTCAAACAATTTTCAGAACAAAGACAATTTTTTAAAGTGAATCTTTTCTTTTTTAAGATTTTATTTATTTATTTGACAGAGAGATATCACAAGTTGGCAGAGAGGCAGGCAGAGACAGGGGGGGAAGCAGGCTCCATGCTGAGCAGAGAGCCCGATGCAGGACTTGATCCCAGGACCCTGAGATCATGACCTGAGCCGAAGGCAGAGGCTTAGCCCACTGAGCCACCCAGGCACCCCAGAACAAAAATTTTTAAATTCACTTCTAGAACAGACAATCACAGCATACCTCAATCCTGATTTATCTTCTACACACACAGTTAATACAAAGCTGGGACTAAATGTCACTTGTCTTTTCAGAAAAGAACTTCACTTAACAATTCACCCACTTTTCAATTAAATGTAGTATTATTTTTATTGTTCTTGCTTTTCTAAATTTCTACTGTTGAAACAATGTTTTCCCTTCTGTCTACTTCAACAAACAACAAATCTTATATTGAATTTGGGATGTTGATTCACTTCACTAGTGAAAGGTTTGATTCAGGATAGAGTAGGACAATGAGTAAACCAAGACCTGAGGGTTTCATGTTGCCTGCCTGACTTCTCATTTGGACCTAAGGTCGAATGTAAAACCTCCCATTTACAGTATACAAAGCAGAATAATTGGGAGGAAGAGAAGAATAGGGGAGGAGAGTTGAAGAAAGAGCTTCCCAAGCAAACACCTCAGATGTCGAGAGAAGCCCTTTTCAATCATTGACTCAGTAGGGACTCAGTAGAGACTGACAGAGAGAGATTTGTTCCTTAGGGGAGGTAGCACAACAGATTCAGAGTTCAATGGTGGGCTGGATCTTTGGGGGTACCTAGAGCTACCTAACTAAGTACAGCATGACATAGGGCAGTCAAGAAGCTATTCTAATTGCTGAGAATTCCTACTGCTAGAGGAGAGAACTAGGTTGGGAACCATAGTTTGTACGCAGTAAGTTCTCAGAAAAAAAAAATTCATTCAGTGGAATAAATTAAATCTAGCTCTAGTTATATGCTACCTTACAAAAGACATTTCATTTCTCTAAATCTCAGTTTGTACTATCCATAAAACGAGACTGACACTTCATTTGAATTTATTTTTAGGATGAAAGAAAATTTTGCATGCAAATGCATTTAGCAAATTCTAAAGTGTTCCCCAACTATAAAGAATGACTAGAAAGGTGCCTCCATGCTACTACTTCTGGATATGCCCAGGCATTAGCTTTGTGGTCACTAAACATCAATGACAATTTTCTCACTGGGATTCTTCTATGCAATAAAATAGGGAAGTCAACATTTCCAGGAATATGCAATTTATCTGTAGAACATTTTCACTTTGAATGAAGGGATAAGGTGACTTAGAAACCTTCATTTTTCCTTTTGCAAAGCTTCAGCAAAATATTGCAGATAGTCACCTGCTCACCATATGCTTACATGACCTCTTTATGCCATCACAGCAGGGGGTGGTGGTGGTGGTGATGTCTGGCATTCTTATAGGAGTGCTGATTCCATCGTGAGGAGTCTATCTTCATAATCTCATCTAACCCTAATTACCCCCCCCAATCCCATCTCCAAGCAACATTACACTTAGGGCTTCCACATTTGGAAGGCTTCCAATTTGGAAGGTGACAAACATTTAATGCATAACAACTACCTAGTACCAAAAAAGATACTCACTTATGGAGAGCCTAGGTGGCTCAGTCAGTTAAGCATGTGACTCTTGATTTTGGCTCAAGTCATGATCTCAGCATCATGAGATCCAGCTCCAGATCCAGCTTTGCAAACAGCATGGAGTCTGCTTGAGATTCTCTCCCTCTGTCCCTCCCCCTGCTTGAGCTCTCGTGTGCGCACGCTCTCTCTCTCTCTCAAAAAGTATTTAGATATTAATTTGTGACTTGCTGTATCAGTTTCCAACTTGCTATAAACTAAAAGGGCATGTATATTTTAGAACTTGTTAATCAGCTATAGCTATTAGCAAGGCCCTCAAAGTTTACAAAACTTTAAGAAGACATGAGGACATTTTTCATGCCTTGAATAAATGCAAAGGCTCAATATTGAAATATATGTTCATTTCTTCTGAGTTAATCCCAATGCAAGTTTGTTAAAAATTTTGCAAAATAATTCAGATTTTTGTCTGGAAGAATAAATATGTATCAGTATCTCAGAAAATTTTGAAAAATAAAAATAGAGAGTATTTGACATACACTGGAGTTTTAAATAATATGGTGTGGGCAAAGAGAATTAATAGATCAATCAAGAGAATATGTGATGTCTAGAAAAAATTTGCACATAAAAATGCGTTTTAATCCGTGGTGAAATAGATGGATTATTCAGTAACTGATATTAAATGGCTAACAATATAAGATTTGAAAAAGACATCAAAATGAATCCTAAAAGAATTAAACTCTAAAAGAAATGAAGGAAGTCAAGAAAGAAAAAAATGGAGGAGGAAGGAAAGGATGAAAGAAAGAAAAAGAGAAGGAAAACAGAAATTTGAAAATACTAGGGAAAAAAAAGGTAAGTGTAAATTTTAAATAGTATTTTAATATTAGAAAACATACTAAAAGAAAAATCTTTTAAAAAAGGTGTGACACTCAAAAATAATTGAGTATAATATGCAAACAAGGAATCATGGAATACTACATCAAAAAGTAATGAGGTACTATATGATGACTAACATAACATAAAAAATTATAAAAAAAAGAATAGTTGAGTATAAAAATACTAATAAAGTATGGAAATATTGTCAACATCACTAGGAATCAAACACAAGAAAAAAAATGGGACATCTTTTGGGGTAAGGGCCATCAATTAGACAAGATTATAAAGAATGTTAATATCAAATGTAGGCAAGAACATAGAGAAATGGGTGCACTGCTGTGAGAAATATAAATTGGTACATTAAGTTATTATAGTTGGTGTATACTAAATACTAATTATCAAACTTAGAAGTGTTTTGTCTGTGTTAGTTAATAGAATAATTCCAACTTTTATCCTCCCCATTTTACTGCTAAGAAAATTTAAGTATAGCTATAGCTAATAAATAACAGAACTAGGATTCAAACCCAAAAAATCTTACTTAAAAATGTTTTGTACATGACATAAATTTATCCTAACAAAATAAAAATATTCAGGATGTTTGTTGCAGTGTATACAGGCCCATCATCCCTTATCCAAAACCCTGAGGACATATGTTTCAGAGTTAAGAATTTATCAGACTTGGACGAAAATATATGTGTATACTTTTGTTTTTAAAGATTTTATTTATTTATTTGAAAGAGAGAGAATGTGAGTGCACAAGCAGTGGGGAGAGGCAGAGAGGGAGAGGGAGAAGCAGACTCCCTGCTGAGCAGGGAGCCCAACATGGGGCTCAATCCCCAAACCCCGGGATCATGACCTAAGCTGAAGGTAGATGCTTAACCCTCTGAGCCACCCAGGTGCCCCTATGTGTATACCTCATATTATGTAACACCCCGAGGAGATACTAAGGCAGCATCCCACAAACATTAATAACTTCGCAGTGAAGCATATTCATATGAAGTCAGATATATGAAGGTTATAAATAGCTTAATAGCTTTGTAGTTTTTATTGACAAATTCATATCAGGTCAGCTTTTATTATCAGATAGATTACAAAATGGCTTTCAGAACAACTCTTCATGTTTTGGTATGCAGATAAAAGATTTGGTCTGATAGCAGCTTAAAACAAAAGACTGGGAAGTATTTGAGGGGTGCCTGGGTGGCTCAGTCCATTAAGTAATCAACTCTTGATTTCAACTCAGGTCATGATCTCAGGGCTGTGAGGTAGAGCCCTGTGTAGGGCTCTGCACTCAGCGAGGAGGCTGCTTGAGATTCTCTCTCTCCCTCACCCTCTGCCCCTCCCCACCCCTGTCTCTCTCAAATGAATAAACAAATCTTAAAAAAAAAAAAAAGACAGTTTTTTAGTAGAAAATACATATAATATTGAGTGTAACATCAAGGTCCAAACTTCTTTTAACTTCTTTTACTTGCACATATATGCAAATTTGCTTGCCTGAACTGGATATTTTCTAAAATTTACTTGCAAATTCTGGAACTAAAATCTCTTATTCTTTGAATTCACCTTGTTGAACATCTTACCATCCACTGCCAGGCTAGAAATTTCTTTGCCAGGTGAAACAGGATCTGTCGCGTAGTATTGAATTGGTGAAAAACTAGATTTGCTGGTTTAATCTACTACAGATTGCATGTTCATCTCCATGCATTAGCCCAATTTCAGTTCAAAGAAGTCAGCTTCCTTGTTAAGTCTTAGCCAATATGTCAGGGGGAAAAATTGAAAGGATAGGGCCCCACTTCAATCCACTTTTACTTATTTTTTTCTTAGTCATCAAATCCAACAAAATCATATTTAGTTTTTTTTTTAAAGGTGGGACTGTTGTATTATGCCTTTAATGATATGCCTTTGTCTTAAATACAAAGAGGCTGTCGATAAATTAAATATATGCTCAGTTGGAGAACTACATGCAAAGTTGCTGATAGTCTTGTTTCCTGTACTGGCAATAAAGACAGGGTTTTTGTTTTGTTTTACCCTAACTTCCTCTTTGTATGCCACTGAACTCTCTTTATTAATGCAAAGTCATTGCCTGTGTTATTGGCTGACACCACACCTTATTTTCTATGTTGCAAAATAGGTAACACACATAGAGATAAGAGCCCCTTTCCTGTCACCACCTGCCCGGTTGGGGAACCATTTCCCCAAAAAGAGCCAGAATGGTATCTCTTAACTCTTGTAGAGATAATTCCCTCACTCGTATACCCAGAAGTGAATATTTAAGAGAATCTCATATTGTTCAGGTGACCAACAATTAATTGCCAAGTTAAATTAAACCAACAAATTAGTTACCGAAAAAGGAAACAAAACAAAGGAAATGACGACCAGACTCCGACTTATGCAGTGCTCCTACGTTAATTTCTTAAATTATTGTAAAGCCAGCCAACAATAAACTTGGGAAAAAACCTAATGTATGATATCCAAGAGAGTAATCACTCATTTGACATACTCTAATCCTAAATTTTTAATTAAAAAGTATAGGAAAGTATATGTAATACACATATCTATCTACCAATAGACATAATTACTATTATGTGTACTTCAGATTACCGTATTTATGCTTTATTTTCTGAATTTATCCCTAAGTATTTTATAGTTTAGACGCTACTGCAAATGGAGTATTTTCTTAATTATCTGATTACTACTAGAAAAAGTAAATGATTTTTGACTGGTTTATACCTAGTTACATTACCAAAGTTTCTTATTCACTCAATCTATTTTCTAGTCAGATCATTTCATTATTTATCAACAGAGATCACTTAATTTCTTTTTTTCTACTGATTATTTTTCTTGTTCCTTCGCGAAGGCCGTGAAATATTCCTTTGTGTTTTCGCCTGTTAGCTTACAAGTTTTGTTTTCATATTTAAATTTATTTTGTGTGTGGTAGAGGCAAGGATCTTATTTTTCCCAAAGGGAAAGCCCCCTCCTACAGATTGACTAGTTTAGCTTTTTGTAATACCTTTGTTATTCATAACAATTTCCTGCACCTGTACCAAGAGGTAATTCTGGGGAAGAGTTTAAATCTTAAGATGTCTGAATAAATTCTATGAAGAAATTAAGTCTTAAACCAAAAGACAGTTATATTTATGTGGAAAGATTAAGTTTGTTTGTTTGTTTTGAGGGACAGAGAGCGCAGGTGTGAACATGCCTGGGGATGGGGAGGGGGGTGAGGCAATGAGAGAAGAAGACAGAAAATACCACACAGGCTCCACACCCAAGGCAGAGCCCTACCCAGGGCTTGATCTCATGACCCTGAGATCATGACCTGAGCCAAAATCAGGAGTTGGTCACTCAACCCACTGAGACACCCAGGCACCCCAAAGCTTATTTTTTATTTATTTTTTTAATAAAGATTTTATTTTAGAGAGAGAGAAAGCACGAGTGAGGTGAGGAGTAGAGGGAGAGGGACAAGGACTCTGCACTGAGTATACAGCCCAACATGGGGGTTGATCCCATGACCCTGAGACTGTAAGGCGAGCCAAAATCAAGAGTTTGATACTCAACTGACTGAGCCACACAGTTGCCCCCCTGAACTGTAGTGTGTACAGTACAAGTCTCCTCCAAGGCTAACAACCTCTTACATCATCTACTTATACTTAGGCTGCAGAACTTCAATTTTGACACTTTTTCTTCCAAATCGGACCATTGTCTGTCACATTCATTTATTCTGTTAGAGAAATCATACAAAATCCTAAGAAAATCAGGTTAATTTTACCTAATTAATTTAGTTACTCCAGGAGTTTTCCAAATAGAAGCAATTCAATACTAGTGACTCTAAAGATTGTAGTGAGGGAAAAAATGACTGCTTATCACACAAAAACCTATCACACTCCTGAGGCTAGACACTGAGGATTTAATGGTGAGATTGAAAAAAAAGTCCCTTATGGAATCAGTGGTCTCGTGGGGGGAAGCAGACACTGCTAATTAATGACACAAACACATATAAAATTACAAATTCAGTAAGTACTCTGAAGGAGCAGTACCTGCTTCTCTAAAATCATATAACATGGGAATTTGACATAGTCTAAAGGTCAGAGAGGAGTCACTGAAGAAGTGTCAAGAGCTAAGACTGGAGATTTGAATGATAAGCAGGAGTTCACTAGGCAAAGGAGATGAGAGAAGACCATTCTGGGCAAAGGCTCTGAAAGGAAGGAGCCTGAATGGGTTAAAGAATTGAAAGAATCTAGAGTGAAGAAAATTGTGGGGAGGTAGGTAGAGACCAGGCTTTGGAGGGACTGGCCTGTAGTCAGGACTGGGTAAGCATTTGTTCCCCCATTTATAGGAAAAAAATGTGCAAGAAAAAGAAGTCTTCCCATCTTGGTCTTCTAAAACCTAGGCCAAAGCAAGATAATGGGACTTGGAAAATATTCAAAATGTCAGCAAGAAAATGGAATTTGAAGGAAGTGGAGTCTCCTCCCAAGAGAAAAAGCAGTTCCTACTGCAGTAGGGAGAAAAAAGACAAAGGCCTGAGAGCAGAGACATCAACACGGCCACAAGATAATGAGGAAGGTGACAGCCATG
The DNA here is from genome assembly GCA_003697995.1 of Taxidea taxus jeffersonii. Classification (NCBI taxonomy): domain Eukaryota; kingdom Metazoa; phylum Chordata; class Mammalia; order Carnivora; family Mustelidae; genus Taxidea; species Taxidea taxus. Next base: position 133,615 of record RCUC01127328.1, on the reverse strand, counting down.
GTAACTGAGAGGGGTGCTATTTGAAGGTCAAGAACCATGGGAGCTGAGTTGGCTATGCAGATGGTGCAGAACCCGCTGGAGTGAGCACCAGACTGGGCAGCACCCACTGCCTGGGCCTTGGGCTTATGTCAACTGTCCTCCCCACATCTGCTCAGGGAAGTCTTCCTCTGACAGCCAGCAGCCAGGACTTGGCTTGGTGATCACCTAGCAGAAATGATGCCAGTCTCAGCCCCTCTAGAGATGGTGAAATAGTGACGCCATTTCCTTTATACTAATAATACAAATTACAACCTAGGAGGAAAGAACAAACATATGGAACAAACAGGTAAGGTCATACTATAAGACATATATCTTTTTTTTTGGTTTGTCTTAAGATTTTATTTATTTGTCAGAGAGAGAGAGAGCAAAAGCAGGGGGAGCATCAGACTCCTCGCTGAGCAGAGAGCCCAACATGGGACTCAATCCCAGGACCCAGGGTCCTGGGATCATGACCCAAGCCGAGGGCAGATGCCTAACCAACTGAGCCACCCAGGCATCCCAAGACAAACATACTTACAAAAACAATAAAATAGGTTATAACAATATCCTGTAACATTCTTGATTCCCTTTGTGCCCCTTTTCTATAAGTATGGGTGACTACAATGTGTAATAAGGAAGCACAGGTGGAATAATAGCTAGGTTCCTCCTAATTCTCTGTTTTGAGGTGTGATTTTTCGTGGGAAAGCTTGAGTAATGTTGGGCCAATGCTCTCAAATGGCTTCACTGCAAATTAACTTCTTACTTAGAATAATATGTCTTAAGTGCTATTAAAAAAGAAATAAGTAATCCATCTGAAAGCTACTTTAAAGTTGAAGCCTCAAAAGGAGGATTTGAAAACACCTATGGAGAAAAAAATGACAGGAGGCAAAATAAATGTTTATTTTAAAAAATGATTCTCTAATCCTTCTTAGCTCTTACCTAATGTAGTAACAAGATATGCTATACTGTATGAAAGACTGGAGTATGGGAGTCAAGAAGAAAGAGTAAAGGGATGCCTGGGTGGCTGGATCGGTTAAGCGTCTGCATTTGGCTCAGGTCATGATCCAGGGTCCTGGGATCAAGCACTGGGTCAGGGTCCCTACTCAGTGGGAGCCTGCTTCTCCCTTTCCCTCTGCCCCTCTCCCTGCTTGTGCTTGCTCGCGCGATCTCTCTCTGTCAAATAAGTAAATAAATAAATCTTCAAAAAAAAAAAAGAAAGAAGGAAGAGAAAAAAGTATGTTTTAGCACAGATAAGGCAAGTTTCTTTCCTCTAATTTTTTATTTTAGGTATTTTCTTGGTATTTTAATCTTCAGCTCTCCTTAGCATAAAAATAGAAAAAATATAGAACTATTTGCTGTCTTCTCCAAATTCTGTTGTTGTTACTGGAGTGATCTCAGCTGGAGTGTCGTTCACTGCTTTACCACGAACACATTCACAGGAGTACGAGTCTTTAAAATCACTTCCACTGAGAACATACTTTTCTCCCACAGCTCCACCTCCCATATATGCAATTAACAAGAAACCAGACTTCTTAAAAACTAACTGTTTTCCACACAATGCCCCTGGTTGGAGGATGGCTCTTTTGATTTTTATTTGCTGTAAGAATTTTCCCCACAAGTTCAGGCAAAAAAAATTTTTTTTAAACTGTTAATAAAGTGTGTGTAATAGGCACACTGTGCTGAGCAGTTTGAGACCTTCTTTGAGTCTAGGAAAGGCACAGTTCCTAATTAACTGCTCAGAGAATGGTTTCACTGAGTGGGAATCTGTCACGCACTTCAAGTGATTTTTTTGTGGGGCCTAGGGGCGATGACACTACATTTTTAATCAGGCAAGCTAAGACGCTACCACCTTTTGTTGACTTAGCAGTCCCACTCCTACAGGGCTCCAGATGTTCAAAGCTCTCAGAACAACTCCAGAAATCCTTGTTGAGCTCGACAGGCGCATGGAATCATTACACACTTTAGCCTTTGAATAAATACCACCTGTGGGTTTTTTTTCTTTTTCATTTTGAGACTGTTAGAGGTAGAGGTTTTAAAAATTTACTTTGAAATAGATGAGAAATATATCGAGACTTGAGAGGTACTTGGAATAAAGGTAATTTGGAAGTATTTTCATCCTCTTGTTAAGCTCAGAGTAGTGAATAGGAAGAACACCTTTTTTTGTTGTTGTTGTTTGTTTGTTATTATTTCTTTTAAAGATTTTATTTGTTTATTTTTCAGAGAGAGAGAACACAAGCAGGGGGAGTGGCATACAGAGGGAGAAGCAGGCTCCCTGCTGAGGAAGGAGCCAGGGGCTACAGGACTCATCTCAGGATCCCGTGATCATGACTTGAACCGGAAGGCAGGCTCTTAACCAAATGAGCTACCCAGGCATCCCTACCCATGTTTTTAGATCTCTTCTGATTAATAGCCAACTTTGAGAATCCTAATAAAACTTCGGATTTTCTTCAGAAAAAGACATGTATATAAAACTTGCCTAAAATGCCAGAAGATTCACCATTTAGAAACCCTGCTTCATGGGCGCCTGGGTGGCTCAGTTGGTTGAGTGGCTGCCTTCGGCTCAGGTCATGATCCTGGAGTTCCAGGATTGAGTCCTGCATCAGGCTTCCAGCTCCACGGGGAGTCTGCTCCTCCTTTTGACCTTCTCCCCTCATGATCTCTCTCACTATCTCTCTCTCAAATAAATAAATAAAATCTTAAAAAGAAAAAAAAGAAACCCTGCTTCATCTTCCTGCTATTTATAGTTGTCATAATTAAAACCTATACAAAACTTTTTTTTTAAATATTTTATTTACTTGATAGAGGGAGAGAGAGAGCGAGCATATAAGCAGGAGGGAGAGAGAGAAGCAGACTTCCTGCCGAGCAAGGAGCCTGATGTGGGGCTCGATCCCAGGACCCTGAGATCATGACCTGAGCCGAAGGCAGAGGCTTAACCAGCTGAGCCACCCAGGCGCCCCCCAAAACTTTTTAAAAGGAAAAAAAACCTCAGTCTCTGAGGAGATTGAGCTCATATCCCACATTTGACTCTTTTTTTTAAACACTTCAATGTTTCCAAAAAATACCTAAAGAAATGTTAATAGAATTCTTTTTCTAAACTTGCATTTGAGTTAAGCAATTTACTCTTCTTTTGCACATTATTTTTAGCTGTCTTCTTTGAATGTTATTTTTAATCGCTTACTGCTGTATTTTTTTTTTTACAAGGAATTAACTCCTTTAGCCAAATCCAATTAATAAATAGAATGGCCTGAGGACTTGTGCTCTCTAGAAGCAGAACACGGAGTCCAGAATGAGTAGCAGGCTGAATCTCTGTAACCAGGACTCGCTCGTTGCAACACTCTCTGGGAGTATCATCTACTCAAGCCTCAGAGACAGAAAGTTGAATCACTGAGACTTACGGAATCCAAGCCAACATCCCAGGAATGACATGTATTCTATTTCTGGAGCAGAGAAAATAATGATTCAGTCATACACATATTATTAGTGGAGCTATTTCAGAACCGGGAGGAAGAATGTTACATGGGGGTAAAATATTATTTTGAGAGCCTACTCTGTAGTATCTTGAGTTAGGTTGTGGGGAGGGACATAGAAGAGTTAAAGACCTGGTCTCTGCCCTTGGATTTTGCCATCCATTTGGGAAGAAGGAATAAACACACGGGATGAGACAAGCCACTACATGCTAAGTTTCCAGTCCCTGTGACAACAGGATTGCCAGAATGTGGAGAAGAGTGTGGCGTGAACTGCAGGCATCAGGAAGGCTTCAGCCCTGGATGGGTGAAGTGCAGGGTAATAAACACAGGCTGCAAGAATCACTGAAGGTTTTTAGTTGGATATTTTCCGTGTCAATATAAAGAATGTCCATTTACAACATTTCCAAATGCAGATCGCGGGAGACGAGCCTTTTGATTAACAACCTCCGCCCTTGATTGCACCAAGCTCCAAAGAGAAAAATTGAAATTCACCCTTCCATTCTAAATGTGCCTATAATCCTCACAGAGAAACTTTTACAGATCATTAAAATATCAATTCCTGCCGTAAACATCAAAGAAAAAGTCAGAGGGGCCTGAACTCCTGCTTTGGAATGTCAACTATCTGGGGTAGCTAGCATGAAAAGGATCCAGGAGGGAACACCAGAGTCCAAGAGAACACTGAGGTCAAGGAAATTATTTTGGGAGCTAGAAGTTTATATCGAGCACATTAAGGAGTGGCTGGAAAGTAATCTGGCTCCTTTTACTGCTTGCTGCCTGCTCCCCCTCAGCCACAAGGTGACCTCAAAGAAACACAGCTCTGCCTGCATTGAAGGATGTGAACCAAGAACGAATGGCCTCTCCACTAAACTTACTATTTGGCTTACTTTCCAGCAATTCCGTTTCACGGTAACTTTAACATTAACCAGCTTGAGTACAACCCTTATCCTAAGTAGTATACTCAAAATCACTTCCCACTCCCCAGACTCCAAATCCAAGCCACTTGATTTGAAAACTTGAGGTCCCACTTAAACCAGATTTGTGCTAAGCAAATAAGGTCTGATACAGGTGAAAAAAGTCACTAAGTTAAGGATATATTCTGAGGTTCCAGGGGCTAGCTGAATTCTTGGATGGAATCAGCTAGTCTTCTCACTGTCTCACAAACTTTGATCTCTGCCCTTCTATTTCCTCGATGATAATAATAATGATAGCTCTCTTGGATGCTCACTATGTGCCCTGCACTGTGCTAGGCACTTTCTATGTCCATCATATCAGATAACATCTGAATAGCAATTACCCTGGGCAGATAGCATCCTGATTTTACGGGCGAGAAAACTAATGAATATTCAAGCTGGAATTTAAGCATAACTTCAGAGCATGAGTCTAACCCCATCCCCAGCTATGTATCTCTTTCCTCCCGGAATGCCCTGCCCCCTCCACTCTGCCCAATCAAATTTAGTGAAGGCCCAGCTTAAATCCTGTCTCCTCTTGTAAATGCTCCTACTGCCCATATTGATCTCATCACAGAACTCGTAAAGCATTTATTTATTGAACTCAGGAGAACAGCCCATTAGTGAAACATGGAGTATTTGGGATTTCACAGCCTGATTACGGTTAAAGCACCCTGCGTGCTTACCACATACACACAATTGTTCTAGGAATTAACATATGGCTTCACTGTTTTCATGATCACAGCAAAGCTGTGAGGTTGTAACTGTTATTATTTCCATTATACAGATGTACAAATTGAGGCAGAGAGAAGTTCAGTAACTTTCCTCAGGGCACAGAGTTAATATGTATGAACACGTAGAGTCGTACCTGGTACACAGAGTAAGTGTTAGTTAATAATACTATTTCTCTCTAATGCCCACCTCCCACCCCCAAACATTCGTAGTCTTTATCCAGTTGATTCAACTTCCCAGAAAGAAAATAAAGCATCTTCCATGAGCCAGATGCTGGGCTAGAAAGTATTGTAATTGTCATTTCATTTCATTCCATTCATTCCACAAATATTTACTGAGGACATACTGTATGCCAGGTACTGCTGTGGGAATCAGGGTTACGAGCTGAAAACAAGGGCCTGTCATAACAATCCTGTAAAGATGATTTATTAGCTCCATTATTACCAATGACAAAACTGGGGTTCACATAGTTAGCCAGTGAAAGGTTTAAGGCCGAAACAGAATTATCTCGAATTTAAAAGTCCCAGGCCTTTCTCTCCCAGGAAATGAGGTTACTTCTGTCTGCGATCCACTTGCTGGCACCTATTCTCTCCCTTGGGACTTAATGCATTTGGAAGTTAGAAGCTGTTGTTTCTTTTGCTCATATTTGTGTTACAAATTCCCAATCGTATCCCCATCAGCCTCAGAGAGTACTTATAGAATATAGGCAGACTGCATTCCTCGTGAGTTTGTTCCCTTCCTCCCTACAGGAAAGTCTTCAAGCAATGAACTATTCCGGGAACTATTCCAGTTGGGGGCATGGGGTAGGGTAGGACGGGTCTCAAGCCCCAGTTTCTCTGCCTTCTCCTGGAATCCCTAAAGTGATCCCTAATAAGCCCCCAAAGAACTCTACTACTCCACAGGACACAAGAGAAGCCATTGTGATCAAGAGAAAAAGCTCTATCTTTGGAGTCGGAAAGCCTATTTTATTAACATTTTTCATGATTTCCTTAACCCCTGCCTGTGTATCACCTACTATGATCCAGATGTTTTACATTAAAATCCAGAGCATTTTACAAATACTAATCCCTTTTAGGTCCTGATTTGAGTCCCAGTTTTCCACTTACAAGCTGTGTGGTTATGGTCTGTTCAGTTAACTTCTCTGAGCCTTAGTTTCTTTACCTGTTAAGCGAGGGTAATAAATTGCAAGGATCCAATGAAATGAATCCTATACCAGCTTAGAAACTATTACAGGTGTTTGCTCTCGGCCTTTTGCTAACTGTTGCTCTAAGAGTTAGATGTTTCCCCTCCGAGGAGCTCCTGGTCTGTGATGCCAGGAGAGGACGTGGATGAGCCTGAGCTGTGGAGGCTGGGTGATAGGACCAGCAACTACATCTCAGGTTTCAGGAGATCATGAAATAGTAAGATGTCAGTTATACTTAGAGAACCATGTGGGTACGTGTGTGTGAGCAAGTGATTACAATAAACCTAGCCAATGTTTAATCCCCAGACGAGTTTCACGTGGTCCCCTCATGATCCCCTAATCTAAATCCTACTCACCCTTCAGGTCTCAGCTTAGATAGTGCTTCCTCTGAGAAGCTCTCCTAATTCCCTTCTTCTGTGTGCTCCCACAGCATTCTGTACTTCCCATCCCCCCTTTCTTAATAGTTTTCTCTCTCTAGCTCCGCTACCAGACCACAAGCTCTGAGAAGTGCCAAAGCAATTGCACCAAAGAAATATTAACCAGATCGCCATCCACACCTACCTTTTCAGCATTATATCCTTAGCATTTCACAGATACCTGGGCACTTAGTAGGGCCTCAATAAATAGTTGTGTGGAAAAAGTGATTCCCTATCTGGAACTGAGGAGGTAGGGAGAACTTAGGACACTCGTATATTTATAGAAGACCTCCAGAAAGTTGTTATGCTAAGAATATGGATTTCTTCTTATCATAAAGCACATAGTAATCACGTGCTCCTAAGGGAGCTCTGAGATAAGCCCAGCATCTAAGATCACACTGTGCATGCTTAGGAAATCTCTGTTGATTTGTCATTCCTAGATGACCTCTGCTCACAGCCCATTAAGGACTTTGATGTGACCGCTGATCCTTGAAGGTGAGCATCTGTAATGAAGGCTTAAGTCCAGTTTTGAAAGTCAAGCACAGGTGGGGTAGGTGATGCTTTTTAACAACTCCGAAGTGTAGACTAGCTTGGGAGAAACTGGAAAGGAAGCCGAACACTGTTGTATTACAAACTTTTTTGGAGTGTGCATGTATCCTTGTCCCTTTCAGAAGGGTCAGCAAGTATTCCGTTCACTGAAGAATTTCATACATTGCGAGGAGATGAAACAGTATTGAGAATGAAATGAAATGTCATCCACAATGAAATGCAATGTCTGGGAAAGGGAAAAGAAGACAGACAAGGATGATAGGGCTGACAGTCATGGGCAGACAGCCGTTTAGCATAAGTTAATTTACTGGCTAGCTCAATCCAAAAGGATGCTTATATATCTGGCTTACGGTATGATATATTACACTCTGACACGATGGTAGGAGGGGAGAGGGAAAAAGGACATTTCCAAGGACGTAATATATTTTGTGTGTGAAATGCAAAAGCACAAGAAAGACCAAGAAGAAACTGGTAAGTGTTTTCTTTTTTTTAGACTCTTGCCATCCTCGTGTCGGTGCCAACTCCTTCTCTGGACTGCAAGGCTCAGGCAGTATGATGCAAGATGTTAAACTATGTGTCCCCGTGGAGGCAGATAAAAAGTGTCATTGGGAATCGGCCAGAGATACACATGTGCCTGTGCCCACATATGGAAGTGCGCCGTTAACTTTCCAAGAGAGTTGACTGGGAAGCAAGTCAGCCATGCCACATACATATTACTTAGAATATGACTTTGTACTGGGTTATTGGTAAACAAGGCCTCTGGTTGTAATTAGAAAACATTTTAAGTGCAATGAATAAGACCTTGGTTTCTAAAACTGGAAATATTAACAACGATTAGAAGACAACTTGACATAGTCCTTTTCTAATGATAAGCAGCCTACAAAACCAGTAAGGCACCCGAGACTTGTCTTTTTTCCCTAAGTGTGCAGGGAAGGAAGCGCGGAAGCAAATTGCATAAGAGAAACGTCAAGGACGTAATGAAAATAAAACATGATTAGACCGTATGCCACTCCCCTTGGAAAGAGTAGGTATTCAAGACTTCCTTTAAGTGACAGGGGTGAGGGTTTCTATCTGGAGGAAGACAGGTCTTTTGACATTTGAAAGCTCTTATAATAACGATCTATTGACCCTGCCTTTGCTATCAGCTTTTGTCACGGGGCCGTCAATCAGAGTAAAGGCCTAGGAAAAAGAAAGCCCAGTGTCCTGGGCAGAATGACTTTGCCTAGTCTGGGTATGGCTCCCACCTCTGCACTCATTCTATCCGCCTGATCTTAAAGTGCCTTTGGAATATCTTGCCTACTGACAGCTGCCTCTGGAAAAAAAGAGGGGGTACAATTTGCAAAGTGCCTGCACTCTTGAAATTTTGGATTTAAGTATAAAATGAAATCATATTATAAATGCACTTTAGGAATTTGACCTCCAAACAGTAAAAAGGTCATAGCATCAAGGAGAGTTGATAGTCTGACAACAAACACAGGAGAAATACATTCTTACAGATATATACAACATTTTTGCATTTAGAAGAATTGCAACCTGAAATTTTATTTCACAATATGACATTGTATATAATCGTTAGTTGGATGCTTGTGGTTACGTATTCAATGGGATACCATAAAATGGAGCATGAATGTTCATTTTCATATTTCACCTTTTAATTTTCTAATAAACTTTGGTTCTCATAAATTTGTTAACAAAACTGGAATAACCCTCTTAATGACATTTCCCTGAAGTTGGAATATTTCCTGTAAACTAAAGCCTACTCACTGATGGTTCTGATGCTGCCCTTATTTCTGGGCCCTAAAGATTCCTGGGGGTGGAAAGTAATACAAACATCTTTTACTTTTTTATGACTCAATGCCCTTTCTTTGATAGCACTTGCAGGGAACAAGGTCATCACATTAAGCAAGAGATTCTGGGTGGCATCTCTTTGTCGACCACGTGACCCGCCGTCGCAAACCCCTTGCTGGTTTTCGGGCTCTTGTCTGTTGGTCATGCTTCGTCATCTTGACTCCTCACCCTGGGCCGTTCATCCTGCTTTTTGCGTCTACTTGTTCCCTTGTGCCTAGGGAACTAGCAAGAGTGTGTTTGTTGAGGAAGATGGGTGCCTCGTCTGCCGTTCTTTTCCACGTGTAATGCCCGAGAGGAGGCTCCGAGGCAACTCAGTGGATTTCCGTTTGGAAGAATCAGTTATGCTCAGGTCTTTTTCTAAGACAGTCATGTTCTTACCATTCATCTTCTTACATCAGTCTACAGGCATTTGCCCCCGGTATTTATAATTATTGGCCCATTTCGGAGACTCTCTCTTTTTTCCTGTGATTTATTTTTTACTTTTTAAAGATTTTATTTATTTGAGAGTGAGATAGAGAGTGCAAGTAGGCAGAGCAGCAGGCAGAGGGAGAGGGTGAAGCAGGCTCCCCACAAACAGGGAGCCCGATGTGGGACTCGATCCCAGGACTCTGGGATCATGACCTGAGCCAAAGGCAGACGCTTAACTGACTGAGCCACCCAGGTGCCCCTCTTTTTTAAATTTTTAACCAAAAAAGTGTCTCCTTATTTGGTGACCCTTCCTGGCCCTTGCATGTTTGATCTGGAGCTGTAGTAACCCCCCACTAAATTCAAGGCTGAAGGCAGACTCTCACCCACTCTTTTAAAAGCAGCCCACATCTTACCTTAATCAGTTAAGAAAGTACACAGATACTACCTGAGTGCCAGGTAAGGCCATGGCCCTGGCACCGCACTGGAGGGTTTCATGAACATTAATCATCACGCATCCACCAACAGAAAGGAGGGAAATCCCTTCACCTTCCTTTCCAGCCCTCTGGCTCTCCCCACGTGTTGGCCTTCTAAATACCTTGGGGAACCATCACACCTCGTGGACAGGGCTGTTCCCTTGCTCAGACCCCTGGAGTTTCTCCAGCTAGTGTATAAACAGAGGAGAAAATATGTTCTCTGCTGTTCCTGAACCCTATTTTTGTCTCTTGGATACTAATTCAGAGGGAAAACGAAACCAGTTATGCAACAGACACACCTTAAAGCCTCCTGACCCGAGCTGTCCTCTCTGGCCCCCTGCCCGTCCTCCGCATGCCGCTCCCATCCCACACCAGTTCCCAAGGGCTGGGCTGCTGGGGCTGGGCAAAGGCAGCACTGATGCAGGGACTCCCCCTCCCCCACCCCACCGAGTTGCCAGGTTATGGGATATATGGGAGGCTTGCAGAGGTGGGTCCCTGGCAACAGGGGTGGTGGGGATTCTTTTTTTTTTTTTTAAAGATGTTATTTTTTTGATAGAGAGAGATCACAAGTAGGCAGAGAAGCAGGCAGAGAGAGAGAGGGAAGCAGGCTCCCTGCTGAGCAGAGAGCCGGATGCGGGGCTCGATCCCAGGACCCTGAGATCATGACCCAAGCCAAAGGCAGCGGCTTAACCCACTGAGCCACCCAGGTGCCCCAGTGGTGGGGATTCTTGGTGAGCTGGGACAGCAGCCATTGCTAATGTGTAGAGAAAAATTGATCTTTTTAACAACCCATAGGGCCACATTGATGGCTGCCAGTGGATATGAGCCCTGCCCCACTGTGCATCAGACACTGAATAATTGAACCTCACTGAGATCCAAATTCCTCATGATCAAAGGAAGCGTATTTGTCCTGCCTCCCTACAGCGTTATTAGGGGTCATAGTCTGTAATGAAGACTTACTGCTTAAGAGCAGAATACAGATGACTTTTACTTAAACTTTACCTTTATATGTACCAGGGCCTCCTGAATTACCTTGAGCAAATTATATAATGTTTCCATGTTTGTCTTCTCATCTGTGAAACGAGAGGTAAAAATGCCCCCCCCCACAGGGTCCTGTGGGGATTACGTGAGTTGGTACAGGTAGGGTGATCGAACCAGTGACCGGCACCATGATAATCATTAGGGGACACTGGGTTGGCGGCTACCAAATTGGTCCGAGAAATTGAAGAGGAGGCTCTGGGCTCCAGTTTGGAGATGAAAGTCCTGAGGACAACCAGATAGGGAGGTTGTGCTTAGGTTCCATCTGGTTTGGTGGATTTTTATATTACTACATGCTGGTAGCTACCAAAATAAACAGAAAAGGCAAAGAGCATTGCTTTTCAACCCTTACATGCTTTCTAAAAATTGTCTGAGTCCTCAGATAACAGGAACCATCTTTTCTTGACAACCTTGTTATTTTTTCCACTATCCCCTTGGGGACCTTGGACAAATCATTTCACATTCTGGAGGCTCACCTTCTTTTCTGTTAAATAGGGACAAACAAGTGAGACTCAAGCGAGAGAAGGTATATTGAATTCCTCTGAAAATGAGAAACACTGTATAAATATCATGGAGGAAGACATTTTATGGTTTATTAAATACATACACACAAGCATGTCTTTAAGATTGGAAATGCTGCCATAGGAGGCATCAGAGCCTCAAGATATAGACAAGACTTATGGAGATAGTCAAAAGGATGGGGACTATGGATATTGAAGGCAGATAGACGAGAAGGCTGGAGAGTGACTTAATAACGGTGCTTACCTGTAGAAAGGGTTAGACAGGATTATGGTCAACTCTTTCCATCTTCACTGATGACAGAATAAAAGAAAATGGGCATCAACATGAGGGATTTAGAGTAGACATCAAGGCTTTTTCTGCTAGTGAGGATTCTTAAACATTGAACGCATGGCTCGGTCTGGACAGAGTTTCTTCCCCAAAGGTTCACAGATGTGGTACTTAGTAAGGACATGAGAGCCAGCACTTGGGGGCAGATCAGGGGTTTGCTAGGACTGAGGAACTCTGGGTGGGAAAGGGAACAGAATGCCCTCTCCCCCTGTGCCTAAGAAGATCCCCTATGCTCCCAAACTGCCATGTCCACATCCACACTTTTCTTAAACAAATTTACATTGTTAGCCTTTGCCAATTTACTGATTCATATGCATCCTATATCTAAATTCACATTATTTATTAAGGGGTTGTTGGACTTGGGGTGGAAAAGCCTAGGCTTCCATCTTGATTTTGCCCCCTTCCAGCTGTGTTGCCTTGGTTAATTAATTGATTGCTCTCCATTGGTTTCCTTATCGGTGAAATGAAGATAATAACGGTTCTTAGGGGTAGCTTAGAGGTAGCTGTCAGCCTCCCTGGTACAGTGTACATTTCCCAAAGTAGTAGCCAATATTGTGCTGAAGTGACCTCTTCATAGTTTCAAAGAGGTGCCTCTTAGATCTTGCACTTAGAGATTTGTTCATTCTATTAGCTCAGTGTTTTAGACACATCAACTTTCTAGTTTGTGGTGTATTCCTTTTCATCTAAAAAAAAAAATGTATTCTCGCAAGAAAGTACATCTCCCTCCTTGTTTACTCTATTTACCATTCTCTGAACTTTCTCAAACTCCATTACACCTGCCTTGAAGGCAAGTGACCCGGAATTGTCCAAACAATGTTCTCGCTAAAGGCAGAAAGGCAGATTGAATAATTTAGTAAGGTACCTTCTGGCAAAACGAACCTATGCAATGATTCTAAGGTTAAGGAATTTTTGTTCTCAGCCTGCCTCAGTCGGTTAGCAGAGATCTCTTTGTAACACTAGAGGTCACTGTTAAAGCAGTATTTCAAAAGCATCAGCCTTCCATCAGCAATAAAATTGAGGAAGACTACTTCAGAGCACGCAAGGGAAAAGACATTCTATGGGTGGTAGTTTGAGGGCAGCAGCTGGGATTTTGTCAAGTTCTTAAATTGAAATCCACTTCTAATCTCTTCTTGTTTCTCACCCCTAGAAAACAATTCCGCTTTCCCTGCAGTAGTAAGACCTCTACCTGGGAAGTCTCCCTGAGACTGAGAAGTCCACTGTGGCTTGGACTGCTGACTTCCAAATCAACTGCTCCTGCCCGGCCATGTGAGCCAAGACTCCTTGTGTATTTCTGAGCATCTTCAACTCATTTCCATTGGTTGAACCCCCTACCTGCACCTGCCACTGAAAAACCTGTTCAACGGGAATCTGGGAATCAGCTTCCTCCAATGTCACATCCCAATAGACTCCCTTCTCAACTTCCTCATTGGTGACTAAGACCAGGTTCAACCTGCAAATTAAGGCTCTCCATTCACCAAGTCCTGTTGATTTTACATCCTACCTGTCTTTTGAATATATCTTCTTCTGTACAATTGGAATAACAACTGTATTCCCTTCGCTGTTGTGAGGATTGAATAAGCCTCCCATTAGACAGTGGCCAGGAAAGTCTCCCGGTGCTACACCACATCCGTGTCAGAATCATGCCTTCCCCAGCAGCCATCCAGGGGCATCTCAGAGCCTGTCCAACTCCTGTCAAGATCCTGGGGTCACTCCCAATCTGCCAACTGAATATCAGGACTGACCTCACCATGTCCCCTAGCCTCACAAGACTCAGGACTCTTGGGTCACCTCTCATCCCCAGGCATCTAATCCTCACTCTATTTCCTGACCTCACCTGACATTCCTCCCCAGCTCCTGCCCTCTGGAACCTGGGTCAGTCATTATCAAAATATTCCTTTGCCTCTACCTCTCTTCTAAATGTTCCCTTCATCTCCCTAACTGAAACTTGGCTCTGTATCCTAGGGACACTGCTTCCCTCCGGGACCCCCTGCAGTAGTGGCTGGATCTCTCCCATGGGGCTGGAGGTGGGATGGGCTCATCTTCCTCCTCCTTGCTTCTTCTAGACCAGGCTTGCTCAGCTTTGCTGCTCTTATCAACAGACTTTTAATATCTATCTCACCTTTTGATATCTATCTCACCTTCATGATACCCAGTATTACTCCATCTTGAGTCTTAGCCATCTCAAGGTACCCACGATCAGCTTTCCAACACCCTGACTTCTCTTCCAAAGACCCTGACCTCTACCCACCTGACCTCTGCCATTCATTCCCATGGCCTCACCCTAGGCCAGTACTGTCCAAGAGAACCTCCTGCCATGATGGAAAGATTTTATCTACTCTGTCTGATGGGGTAGCCTTAGTCACAAGTGGTTACTGTATATTTGAAATGTGATTAGTGCAACTGAAGGAAACAATTTTTAAATTTTATGTAATGTTTAACTAATTAAATGTGAAGCCCCTATCTGGGCTTGTGTTCTCTGTGTGCTCTCCTGCTTCAATGGCTGAACTTGGCTCCTAGCTAAGGTCAACTCACCTCTAGTGCCTTAGAACCTAGAACTTTCACTACTAAATTCTCCCCTCCTTTCTCCATCAGTTTTTCCATCTCTACAAGGTCATTTCCATTAGCCTACAAACATGTTGTTATTTCTCCCATCTTAAGAAAAATCTCTCTTGACCACAGCTCCACACCTGGCACTGCTGTATTCCCCTCATTCTTTAGAGCAAAACTCCTTGAAAGAATGGTCTACACTTACAGATGTGCACTTCTCTCCCCCATCATAGCTTGAATCTCCACTCAGACACTGCTCTGAACACAGGACCCATGACCCCATTTTGCTTAATCTAGTAATTATTTCCTAATCCTCATCTAACTTGATCCATCAGCAGCATTGTCTGGTGGCTTGTCACTCTCCTCCTTAAAACACTTTCTTCACTTGGTCCAAGGACAGCACACTTGTGCGGTTTTCCTCCCACATTTGCTGGCTGCTCTGTCTTCATCTCCTGTAATAGTTTCTTCTTCCTCAACCCTACAACCACTGAATGTCAGTATGCCCAGGGTTTTGTCCTTGGACCCCTTCTTTTTTCTGTTGATTCCCTCTGATCTCACCTAGCATCCTAGATTTAAACATCACCTACATGCTGATCATCCCTGCATTGTTCTTGCCAAGGCAGAGCACTCCTCTGAAGTCCAACCCAAATTATCCAACCGCCAGCTTGACATCTCTAACCTAACAGTCTCAAACGGAACTCCTGATGTCCACCTCCCTGAAAAAAATCACTTGCTCCTCCTGTAGTCTTCTCAATGTCAGTTAAATCCTTGGTCTTCTTCTTTCTCTCTCCCACAATCATATGCATGAACACACACACGTACACACTGTATCTGATCCATCAGCAAATTTTATTGACTTTATCTATCTTCAAATTATTTTTTTAATTTTGTTTATTTACTTGAGAGAGAGTGTGCACACAAGGGAGGAGGGAGAGGCTTAGAGAGAGGGAAAAGCAGATTCCCCACTGAGCAGGGAGCCCAACGTGGGCCTCGATTCCAGGACCCTGAGATCATGACCTGTGCCGAAAGCAGATGTTTGTCGAACTGAGTCACCCAGGTGCCCCTGTCTTCAAATTATAATCAGAAACTGATTGCTTCTCACTATGTGCATTGCAACCACTCTGTTCTGAGCCACCATCATCTCTCTCTCCCGAATTACAACCTAGTGGTTTCTCCAATCCTGCCCTTGTTTCTGCAGTCCGGTCTCAAAAATTGGCTGGAATGATCTGGGGGTAAAATTTAAGTTCCATCATGTTACTCTTCTGCTCAGGATGCTCCAAAGTCCTTATTATGACTTCCAAGGTCTAACAAGATCAGGACCCTATTACTGTTTTTACCGTGTCTTTCATTTCTCTTCTCCTCCTTCACTTGAGACTAGCCAAACCAACCCTCCCACTGCTACTGGAACTTACCATATATGCTCCTGCATCTGGGACTTTGCACATGCTGTTCACTCTGCACTGAAGTCTCTTCCCCAGATAGCTTTGTGGTTAGGTCCCTCATTTCTTCACATCTATTCAAATCTCACCTTTTATTGAGGCCCTTCCTGGCTCTGCTATCTAAAATTTTTACACCCTTTTGTATTTCCCCTTTTTCTGCAGTATTTTTTCTCCTTAGTTCTTGCCATTATCTAACATGCTACTAAATTTTATTTATTTAGCTTGTTTATTGTCTGTCTCCGTGAGTAGAATGAAAGCTCCATGAGGGCAAGGGTTTTTGTTGGCTTTATTTACCGCTATATATGGATTTCTGTCTGGAATATAGTAGGTACTCAAATATTTACTGAATGAATTAATAAAATAATTCACATAATGTCCTTAGAAGAGTGCCTGGCATAGAGCAATATTTATGAATCTTCATTTGTATTTTTATTGCTGTAACCACCATCTTCTCCATCCTGCTTGGTCTGGCCCCT
Source organism: Taxidea taxus jeffersonii (assembly GCA_003697995.1). NCBI lineage: Eukaryota > Metazoa > Chordata > Mammalia > Carnivora > Mustelidae > Taxidea > Taxidea taxus. The sequence continues at coordinate 117,225 of RCUC01127328.1, read as the reverse complement.
CCCTGCAGCAGTTATCTCAGACTCTCCTTATCTCTTATTTGACTGGCTGGCTAGTCTTAAAAGTTGTTTTCCAGCCACCCTGAGACCAACCTACCCACTGCTTCCATAGTTATGCTTCTTGAAAACAAATTCGATTTCTTTCATTCCCCTGTTTAAAAACATTTTGGTGACTCCCCCACTGCATTCAGATAAAGTTCTGGACTGACGTGACAGACAGACAAAGGGACCATATGTGGTGTGCACTCATCTCTCCAGGCAGCTTCTCTCCACTCCCTCCTTACTCAAGACACACAGCACACCAGGCCGGTTCTCACCACTGAGTCTTTCTCTGCCCAGAATGCCCTTCCCTTCTTGTCTGACTTGTCAGCTCCTAGTCATCCTGTAAAACCCTCTTCAGGGCAACATCTTCCCTTTGGAGTTCATTACTGCCTTCTCCGTGCTATTGCTCCCTCTCAGACATACGTCTATTAAGAGGTACATCATACATATGGTCTGCCTTTATGTATTTTCTGCCTGCTTTTTGAGTCTGATTTTCTCCACTTCCTGTCTGCCTCTCCTGTTTGGTGTGAACTCTGTTTTTTCTTTAAGTCCCAGTGATTGTTGAGTTAAGTTGATTCCATCCATATTTCTTCACCGACGTTTGTTCTCAGCCCGCTAGGATTTATGATCCTTAGACTAGAGAGAGACCACCACTCCATGAGGGAGAGGGAGATTGCTAGTCATTACTCATGTCTCTATACTGGCATCTGGCTCCTAGGAGGTGCGTAATCAACATGCTGAATGATTGCTTGAAAATTTGCATATCCCTCTGGAGAGTATGAGGCTAATTTGGGTGGGGATGTGTGAAGTCACATATTTTGCTTGAAGCCTTGAGGGGAAAATATTAAAGAATTTAATTAGTATGTAACTATGTTATATGTTAAGACAAACATATTGTGAACAAGAATACTAAATTCACAAGAACTTTAAAGACTAAGCAGGACACTTAAAAGAAATTTTGAGTGTGTGGTAGGTCCCCCTGGGCTGCTGCTTCTGGTTCCTCAAGAGGCAAGAGGCCATTCTCCTCTGGTTGCTGGTTCAGCTGCCTCAGTGGAAGATTTAGAAGTTCTGCCTTCCATTAATGCCACTTTTCATTTTCCTTGTTCCTAATAGTTACCATCAAGAGGCTCTATCTATTCCCCCAAACACCTCCCCCCTGACCCTATGCCCATTCAGTATTTGAAGCTTTCTTCTGTTATCCTTCACCACCAAATTCAAACCCCTAGAATCCATTCTTACTCCCCCAAACATAACACTAACTTTAGTAGATAGTTGCTAATCTAGGGTAACCTAACATCTTTTTTTTTTTTTTAAGATTTTATTTATTTGACAGAGAGAGAAAGAGAGAGAGAGAGATCACAAGCAGGCAGAGAGGCAGGCAGGGTGGGGGGAAGCAGGCTCCCCACTGAGCAGAGAGCCCGACTTGGGGCTCGATCCCAGGACCCTGAGATCATGACCTGAGCCGAAGGCAGAGGCTTAACCCACTGAGCCACCCAGGCACCACTAGAATAACCTAACATCTTAATCCCTTTCCTACTTGGAGAATCTCCTTATTGTGTGAGTCTTGGTGGAAGGCAGGACCCTGCCTGTCACCACGTGATTTTCACTGTCATTTCAGTAACCCGCCTGTATTTAGTTTCTTGATCCTGTTTCTCCTGTCTGTCAATGCTTCAAGTTACCTTGTGGTCTTTCAGTAAAATTATTTCCTGCTTAAGTTAACTAGATTTCTGTTGCTTCCATGTAAGAACCTCTCACACACACACACACACACAAACACTGACTTTTTTTTTTTAAGCTAACATTCACTGAGCATTTATTATGGGGTGAACAGTAGGCTAAGACTCTCTACACATGACTTATTTAATTCTCATAACAACCTGATGGAAAAATATAGTACTTGGATCCTGCACATGAAAAAAACAAACACAAACAGGCTAAATGCTTCGCCTCAGGTCACACCACTTGTAAGTGCTAGAGGTAGGATTTAAACCTAGGGAATCTGATTCCAGAGGATGCCATGCCTATCATGATAATAAACCATCTTACTCTCCTGAATTTCACTCTGTGCTCAACTCCTATGTCCTCTGAAAACTCAGTTCTCACTTCCTTCTTGAAGTCTTGCCATTCACTCCAACACACCCTTCTCAAATCCCATAGCACTCACTGTTGATGCCAAGCAATCCAACACTTGTCAATATGCTGTGCTATTATTTCGATTCAATATATTATTCTGTAATATATTGTGCTATTATTTACCAGCTTCATGCAGATTCATTTTTCTTTCTTCAATTCATTTCTGCTCGCTGGAACGATCTAATACTGCTTTTGTGTGCTACCTTAGCAACAAAGAGTTAGGCTGCGATGCGTATTGTACACGCTTTGTCCACAGCATGGTAGGGCTGAATAAAGACTAGGTCCATCCTATTACACACTAGCTGAATTTTCAGTATTTACAGCCCAGATAACAGACAGCATGTAAGATTCAGTGCCAGACAAGCTCAAGTTCATTCTAGTTCTGTCACTTTATGACCCAAATAAGTGACTTGTTAATGGAGACAAGTTCTTCACTTGTACAAATGCGGAAAATATCTAAAACACATGGTTGTGAGCATGAAAGTACTCATAGGTAGGGGGCACTCAGCTGGCTCAGTCAGTAGAGCAGGTGACTCTTGATCTTAGGGTTGTGAGTTCAAGCCCCATGTTGGGTATAGAGGTTACTTAAAAATAAACAGACATTTTAAAGTACTCATAAGTAAAGCCTAAAGGGCTCAATATGATTTTATGTTCTCCTCCCTTTCTACCTTCCCTCATCCAAGGTGGCTTTCAAGAGACATCCAAGAATCATTTTCTTCTTAACAAAGTCAGGTGAAGCTGGGTTTCTCAGCCTTGACGTTATCGACACTCTGAGCTGGATAATTCTTTGTTGTGGGGAGCTGTTTTGTGCATAGTAGCATTCTTTGAGCATCCCTGGCCCTAACCTTTATCCCCTAAATGCCAGTAGCACACACCTACCCTCTAGTCCTGACAACCAAAAATGTCTCCTCTGGAGAACAAAATCGCACTGGTTAAGACCACTGAGATAAGGTTTATGAAGGCATTCTGGAGGACGTGCAGTCTATGTAAATGACATACTATCTAACAGTTCACATACAAATCCTTTACAACTAAGGACGACCCACTTGCAGCTTAGGTAATTAGACAAACGTCAGCAAACAGGTAAGGGAAACAAACTTGACAAAGACGTCTTTGCTTCTCCTTGAGGAAGGAAATTCTTTCTGACCTTTTGCCCAAACTGCCCCTTCCTCCTGTGGTGGGACCAGCTGGGGCAGGCAGTGGGAGGCTAGATCAAGCACGCCCAGTTCCTGTATCCAGTAGTAACACAGCAGATAAAAAGCCTTCAAGATCTGAGATACTTTCCTCTTCCCATTTGAAGTCAAGGTATTAAAAAACTAGGAGGAAAAAATAAATAAAAATAATAATAAAAAACTAGGAGGAGATCTTTTCTGCTATATGCAGACTGATGTAAAGGTCCTCTTCTTAGCCCACTGTTCTATCTTGCTAAAACCTGACTTTATTAGTTATAATCAATAATTAACATAATTCATAGAACACCTGATCAGACAGATTCCTAAGGTGAGCATTGTTCTTTTTTTTTTTTTTTTTTAAGACTTTATTCATTTGAGAGAGAGAGGGAGAGAGAAGGCACAAGTGGGGTGTGGGAGAGCAGCGGCAAGGGAGAAGCAGATTCCCCACTGATCAGGGAGCCTGACTCGGGTCTCAGTCCCAGGACCCTGGGATCATGACCTGAGCTGAAGGCAGATGCTTAGCCAACTGAACCACCTAGGTGCCCCAAGGTGAGCGGTTTCAAGAGAAAGGGAGCTTATGATATGATTGCTCTTTCTTGGGATTTAAAGAACATTTTCAATATTTCTGAATCCAGCTTAAAATTTTTATTAGGAAAAAAGATATTAATGTATAGTGAAGGTTTAACAATTCCCACATTTAGTTAGAGTCATCCATTATATAAAACAACTATTTTCTCTTGCTTCTTTTTCCATTGCAGAGAATTATAGAATTTCAAAACTGAAAAACGCTTTTGGGATTCTTAAGTTTTCTATCTTTTGGTGTCATGGGTCCCTTTGGCATTCTTGTGATGCTCACTGACCCTTTCCAGAATAATAATATGCATTAAATAGAAATAATAAATGCATTAAATAAAATGCAGAAGGTTCCAGATATGTTGATCATGTTGAGATATAGTTGTCAAAATATAGTTTTGATTATTATTTTTAAAAATTCCGATAAAAGGGGTGCCTGGGTGGCTCAGTGGGTTAAAGCCTCTGCCTTGGGCTCAGGTCATGATCTCAGAGTCCTGGGATCGAGCCCCGCGTCAGGCTCTCTGCTCAGCGGGGAGCCTGCTTCCCCCTCTCTCTCTGCCTGTCTCTCTGCCTACTTGTGATCTCTGTCTCTGTGTCAAATAAATAAATAAAAATATTTAAAAAAAAAACTCCGATAAAATACCCATAACTTAAAACTTGCCCTCTTAACCATTTTTAAATGTACTGATTCAATGTCCTTAAGTTCAACCACAGCTATCACCACCATCTGTCTCCAGAACGTTCTTCGTCTTGCAAAACTGAAACTCTGTACCCATTACACAGTAAGCTTCCATTCTCCCCAGCCCCCCCACACCCCTGGCAACCACCATTCTACTTTCTGTCCCTATGAATCTAACTACTCTTAAGTACCTCGGAGAAGTGGAATCGTATAGCATTTGCCCTTCTGTGACTGGCTTATTTCACTCAGCATCATGTCTTCAATGTTCATGCATCTTGGAGCATGGGTCAGAATTTCCTTCCTTTTAATGCCTGAATAATATTCCAATTTGCTTGCCTCTCATATGTTGATGAACATTTAGGTTGTTTCCACTTTTGGCAATTGCAAGTAACGCTGCTATGAACATGATGGTGTGCATATTTGTTTGAGTCCATTCTTCCACTGCTTTTGGGTATCTACCCAAAAGTAGAGTTGCTGGATCATACAGTAATTCTACTTTTAATTTTTTAAGGACCTACCACACTGGTCTCCATAGCAGCTGTAGCATTTTACATTCCCACCAACAGTATGCAGGGTTTCTGATTTCTGCATGTCCTGGCCAACACTTGTTTTTTTCCATTTTTTTTTTTAATGGTAGCCATCATCGTGGGTATGAGGTAGAGTTTTCAACATAATTTTCAAAAACAAATCTGTAATATAGTAATGTGTATTTGTTGTTCATTAAAATATCAGTTTGAAAAACTCTAAGAAATTCTAATAATTATCATAGCTGCAGAGTAACAATGAGCCTAAGCAATATTTCAAGATACCTGTAAAATTTCCGTATAATATGAAGATACCTATGGTTTCTACTGGTGACAAAGCACAGGTATCACATAGCAAGCACTGCTGTGGTTTGTTACCTATGTTCACAATGGCAGAAAATGCCCATTTTCAGTTAAAGGTTGCTGGAAACTAAATGCAATATTTCCCCCCATACAAGCTTATAGATCTCCAAATATTACTTTTAAACACATTTTGAGGTGGGGCACGGATCTCAGGTTAAGAAGTACTGATCAAGTTTCTTTCTCATTTGATAGGGGAAGATAGTGAGGCCTCCAGGGGAGAAGTGACTTGACTGGGACTGGAACTCAGTCTCCCAGTTTGAAAGGTCCAAAATCAAAGGAGCGAGACTGATACAAAGCGAACGTCAAGCAAAGCTTTATTTCGCGCCAAGCATCGAGAATCAAACCGTCTCTTACAAAGAGGCGACCCCTCTCAGTCTCACAGACTAACTTTTATAGAGGAAAAGCCATGTGGTTGAGCCTGGCTACACACACAGGTGGCCAATGAGATTTCAATTTACCCTAGTAGATATATGTGCGCCCCACTGATTGTATGTCTCCACCTGGCTTGACCGGCCCTTGTATCTGGGCTTTGCTACCTGGGACTGGTTTCCCGGACTTGTTTTTAAGTAAATTCCTCTGGGAGGGGCAGGGTCAATCTAAGTTTACTGCATAAACAACAAAATGGCTCCCTCTGGCTAAGTAGGCCCTTATAAGTTCCTAGTTCTATGTGTTCTTTATCCTAGACATCCCATGCAAAAGGATACACAGGAGAGCCCTGTGAACCAAAGCCTTTAGTTCATTCCTTTGCACATGGTAGGTTTTGTAAATAGACAGAGGATGAATGGTGTATATTATGAGCAAGAGAAAACGGAGCTGTAATGCGATCTCTTTGCTGAGAATCTTCATGTGGGGGCATTTTTTTCTACCCAGCAGCAACTGTCTATGAGATAGATAGAAATTACTATTTCATTTCCATGAATTGAGAAAAAGAGATTAAAACTTAAAGGTAGTGTTTGCTTCCAACGTACATAGGTAACAAACATTTTTTTTTTCCAGGTGAATTAGTGAAAACTGGTCTTTTAAAATTTTATCTGACTAATATTTAGACATGGTCTTAGAAAATAGTTTCAGATTTCAAACTACTTTTAGAAATGCTCTTATCATTTAAATCACGTGTTTTAGAAAACATCTCAACAGCATATGTTACCACATCTGTTCTTACCTGTTTAGTTTCTTTTTTTTTCTTTTTTTTTTTTTTACATTATGTAGTGGTTTTTTTTTTTTTTTTAATCTTTATTTATTTGTCAGATAGAAAGCGCAGGGGACTTGCCCCAGCCTAAAAGCAAAAGAAACAGAAACTAACGACCCAAAGAAAAAGAATACAATGAACTCAACCTTCCTTACCCTTCCTACATCCTCTCTAGACCTTTGCTTATCATCTAAAGCAATTTGCTTAATCACTCCTTCTCTGGTGGAAGCAAACTATAAGAGACTCCTAATCCCAGGAAACAAACTGAGGGTTGCTGGTGGGGAGGGGGGTGAGATGGATGGGATCACTAGGTGATGGACTTTGGGGAGGGTATGTGCTGTGAATTGTGTAAGACTGATGAATCACAGACCTGTACCCCTGAAACAAATAATACATTATATGTTAATTAAAATTTTTAAAAAAGTTAAAGCCTCAAAAAAAATTAAGCAATTTGCTTAATCTTACTAGTAGTTTTAAGTTTGCTCTTAAAACTTGCGATGACTTCTGATGAAAGGTAGATGACATTTCTCCTAAAGCAGATGTCTATTGTTGGATGTATTTAGATTGGTGACATTAGTCATCTGTGTGACACGAGCTCTGTTGCACTTGGTTATTGAACGCCTGTTTTTCTAATCCGTAATGGGTTGATTGATAGAACCAACTTTCTGTTTCTTTGATTCTGAGAGAAGGTACAGAAACTTTCAAGTTGTCTGTTTATTTCAGTTTTATCTGTCTGCCAACAGGACGCTCACCTAATCATTTGCCAAAACCTAGACTGGTATTTGTTCCTGGAAGGGAATCACCTCCATTTCTGATACTTCTGTGCACTTGGCCTGTCTAGCTTTTACCTCAGGCAAAGGGCCAAGTCTCTGAAGAAGTTTCACCTGTGTCAAGGCCAAGGTGCTGTTGTTCTTTTCATCTAAACAGATGGACTGTTCCCTAAAAAGATTTTACACTCACTAGCAGAGAGAAACGTTGGAATAATTTGGCATAATTTTTATTTTGTTTTCTTGGCTTTGGGGAATGATATAAAAAAAAAACAACACCCTTTAGACTTACAAGCTTCTAGCTAGTTGCTGAGCTGCTTCCAGTGGGTGCTCTCTGACATACAAATCATATTTGGTTCATCAATCTTATTTATATGCCTCGACATGTCCTATTTTTACGTTAAATATTTGACAATCTCAACGTGTTTTAAGATGAATAAATGCACACATTTCATGAGGCAGGGAAGCGACCATGAGGGTTCGCCAATGCCACATGGGGTGCTCTACTTCAGAAACCTGCTGCTCTTAAAACATGTCTGACAGGAGTGCTCAGCCCTGTGGCATGTATCCAACTCTGGCTTTTAAGGTCCCGAATTATCATCTTACTTGATCTCCCAGACAGTTGTTTTCTTTCCCTTTTTTCCTTGGCGCCAGAAGAGGCTAAAAATGGTGGGGGAAAAAAATGTGGTCCCAGATTCCTCTGTATTCTGTCAGAACATCAACATTCTAGACAGGGCAATGCAAATGTCCCTTTCAATCCGGGTCACTACTGTGTATTTCCCAAGTGGAGAATTATGGTAATAAAAGCAGTTAGTGGGTTATGGCTAAACCTTAGGAGGTAAATTCCAACAGGTTGTGAAGCCCCCTGCGGAGCTTGGTGAGGGGTCTTGGTGGCATTTTAACCCATGGACCTTTGAATTCCTGTTTCTGATGAGAGAGTGCTACTGAGCAAAGAGGAAACAACACCCCCTTCCCCTAGCAATTTGTGAACCCTCCCCTCCCATCATGTTAGGAGGGCCTACCCAGGTGAAAGGGGTGCCCAATTCCATTGATATGGAATCTATTGATATGGATTGTTTGAAAAACAGGGAAGTTCCCCTCTTCCATCCCTCTCCACCCACCCAGCCTCCTCACCACTGATATGTGCTGTTCTAGTAACAGCATGATCCTCTCTCTTGGCTCTCTTTGAAATGTCTCACTCCTGAGAGGCAGCCATGAGACATGTGACCAGTCCGAGAGATTGACGTTGCTGATTCCTTTATGCTCTTTGGGGCAGCAGCGTGAGGAACCAAGGAGCAATAGGCCCTTGATGCTCTTGAGGTCGATGGTCATTTTGACCCTTTACTCATACATTGTCACTTAGGCAACAAATATCAAGAGAGTTTCTGGTCTTGCAGCACTGTTTTGGTGCTGGGATATGGTGGTATGGGGTGACTAAGAACATATGGTCCTGCCCCTAATGACTTTACATCCTCATTGGGGGAAGAAACAAATAAATTATAGGACAGGATAAGCTCATGTAGTAGCAAACTGTGCTCTGAAGGGATAAAGTGGGATCTGTAAGGGATACCTGGCAGGTTTGGGAACCCAAAATTTAGGCTTTTAGCTCTGTCCTGCTGGCTGCCTGGCTAGAGCACACCGGGTCAAGGCTTTGCTCCTGTGGTTCTCTGTTCCTGAATGTTTCTTTGCCCACATGTCCGCATACACGGTGCACAATTAAGCTGTCACTTATCACGACGTGTATATTAATATATTTTATACACACATACATTGGAACCATCTAAAAACAAGTCGCAGGCATTCTGATGCTCTACCCCCAAATGCTTAAGCACAGTCAGTTTTCCCACATACCCAAATAATGGAGATGGAATCTAGGAATCTGAACCCCTCTGGTTCCATACAGTGTAACCGGCCATGAAGCAGTTCCAGAGTGCCCAACCAAGGCCTTTGCAGGACTGTCTCTGGGTGTGTCCATGAGTCAGAGGAGGAGAGATTTGTCGCGCAGGGATGTAAGGGGACAGTGTCCAATGGTGTTCCACAAAGAACGCAGGGAGTTCTGGAAGTGCAGTATTCTTTGCTTTGCCTGTATAAGGGCTGAAGATCATGAGCCTCTCCTGGCTTAACTCCTGAGTGTCACAGGTGGGACTGGCTTGCGGGGCCCTGCAGTCACACGGACTCTGACACTGAGAGGGGCCCAATGCTCAGCTTAACGCTCTGCTATCACCATCCTGAAAGAGTTAATAATTTGGAACAAGGGCCCCCACATCTTCATACCTGGGCTTTATACCTATTATGTGGCTGGTTTGGATCCCAGGTCACAGGAATTTTAACAGTTAAGAAACTTAGAGCATCAGCAGCTGCTGGAAAGAACCTAAAGAACATTTAAAAAATGAGTAGAAACGAGAGATTTAGATGTACACAGACTTCCTTGAACCTGAATTCTGTGGGGATCCTGTTATCAGAGCATGCTAAGTGAGTATGATGTCATTTTGCAGTGGCTGGCGGGCATTCTTCAGGCTGCTTACGGCAAGGACAAGGTTCTGAAGGCCCACAGCGTGGACGCATCTCCAGGCAACGCTGGAATAAGGTCTGAGTGAGGCTCTGCGCGGGCCACATCTCTATCCTTGGTCATGCTAACAGGCAAAGATAGCTTCTGTATCATTACTGACAACTAATGTCGGCTTTACAGACTGCTAATGATTCTGAATCCAACCACCCATTTAAAGGAACCCCAGAGGCCAGAGGGATACTGTACCACACTGAAATCCAGACTGGAAAATTGTCAGCAAAATCCAGACTGGAAAATTCTTGGGGTACACAGTTGTTCCCTTCATGAAATAAATTGTAAGACTTGATAGAGAGAGGGAGAGGGAGACAGGGAGAGAGAGATATTTGTAGATTAGGAAAAAAAAAAAAAAGACAGGACACATTGACCAACCACAATATATGGATCTCATTTGGATGCCATTTTAAAAGAAAAACTGTAAAGAAATGAGTAGGAAACAATTTGAAATTTGAATATTGACTATTTCTCTTCAGGATTTTTACTCATTATTTTAGCTGTGGCCATCGTTTATGGTTGTTTTTTAAAAATCCTTGTCTTTTAGAGTTACACACAGAGGTATTTAGTGATGGGATGATGTGATGTTTGGAGGACCAAATTCCCCATGGCTTAATGGTTTTTGGGACTGGGTGACTAGGACATGAGGGCTTGTTATACTATATTGTTTATTTTTGTGTGCAGTCAAAATTCTTCATAATAAAAACTAAAAGAACAAAAAAGCCTATTGGTTAAAGTAGCATGCGATTATAACCTGAAGTATAAAGTAAACGTCCAGGAATCAACAGTAATGCAAATAATTATATTTATGTTGAATGAATACATAAATAAACAGGGAAGAAGACACAAATGCAGAACTCCAATAACTAATATAGATACTCTACCCTTGAAAAGAGGAACTCCCTACTCCTTAAGTGTGGTCTAGGCCTAGTGACTTCCCTCCTGAGAGTGCCATGGAAAGTGGAGAGAAAAAGAGTGACTTTGCAATGGAGAAACCTGACAACCTCAAGCCAGGTGATCAAGGTTCACATCAGTAGTAGGAGACATACTGATAGCATTGCTCCTCACAGGATGTGGTGAGAACGGCTCTTAGCCTCTGTGGTTCTCCTCTCGAAGACACATTAACCCAGTGTAATCAGGCAAACTCAAATTGAGGGTAATGCCACAAAGTACCTCACTGATACTCTTCAAAACTCTCAAGGCCATTAAAAACAAGGGAAGTCTGAGAAATGGTCACAGCCCAGAGGAACCTAAGGAGAATGACAAATAAATGTAATGTGATATCCTGGTTGGGATCCTGGAACAGAACATGGATATTAGGTAAAAATGAAGATAATATAAATAAATATATGGACTTCAGTTAATAATGATGTATTAGTATTGACTCTTTAATTGTAAAAAACGTACCATACTACTGTAAGATGTTAATGAAAAGGGAAACTGGGTATATGGAAACTATTTGTACTATCTTCACAAAGAGTCTATAAATCTGAAACTAGCCTAAAATAGAAAGTGTATTGTTGGTGTAAGCTGGTTATTGGGTAGAGTAGGGCAGTATGATGGGCTGAGCCTCTCATGATTTCTCATTTCTTCTTTTGCCACAAGCAAGCCTGCTTTCCTTAGCTAAAGACTGTTCTAAGTATGTTTGTGAGAGAAGGAATTGAAAGGGACTGAAAGTTGATATTGCAGACATTTCCTCTCATCCTCCTGTTCCTCTTCAGGAAGAAGAAGCAGGTTGGTGCTCACTTGAGACTTACCACCGGTTCCCACTTCAGGGTTGCAGATACATGGGTAGGGAGGGGAGGGGAGGGGGAAATTCTGATTAACACAATAATGTTTTCTAAGAATTCAGGTGGATTGGGCCTCATCCCTCCTCTTCTGTCACAGCAGAAGCTTCTTTCCTTTACACCTCTGTCATTGCAGAGAGAAAATACTCCCCTTGGAGAACTCTCTTCAAAGACTTTGGTAGTAATTGTAATACAGCGGTGGGAGGAGTAGGGGTGGAAATACAGTGAAGTTAGGGGATAAAGAAAAATTACGTGGAGAAAATATTTTTCATTACTTTGACTCAAAATGGAGAGGGAGAGATATTATAAGAAGACTGAATTCATAGGCTTTTCACATACATATGGGTCCATTTGCTCGACTGCCAGCTTCTTGCTCAGGCACTGAGAATGTATCTCGTTCATTCTGGACTTGGTAAAGTTTATCTAGCGGATACTCTGTGCCGGTAGCATGTGACTTTTAAGCATTTAAACGATCTTTTTCTTACTTCCAGTGGTGGCTGAGAAGATGCAGCTCAATTTGCTGAGTCTTCCTGTCCCTCAGCAAGAATGCCAATGGGGCTTGGAAAACAACCTCATTGTGGAGGATCCCTGCCAGCTCGAGGGCGATCCCCTGGGTGAACTACTTCTTCAGGGACAAGTTTTATCAAGCAACTACAAAGGCAATTCTCTCTCTCTTTCCTTCTTTTAAGAAAGGAAATGTTGGAGTCCTTGGACCAATTTTTCAATCTCTTTGGGAGCTCTAGGAGTTTGTTTTTCCTAAACATATTTTTTGGAGAAGCCTGGAGAGGAAAGAAAAGTGGTCCAAGTGCACACAGATGGTAAACCCACAGTTCCCATCAACGGCAGCAAGAAATCATCTTGACTCAAGCAGGACACCTCTGAGATAGGAAATGAGGCCTCGTGAGAATGAGGAATGGAAGTCCTTGAGTCAGAATGATAGGATGCTCTCAAGAGACCTGCAAAACAGCCCTAAGTCCTGTCTTTCCCCAAGAGGCGCATTTTTTAAATGACAGCATAATAGATATTGGTCTGGACAATCAATCAAGTCATTGGATATGTTGTTTGTATTTTTGTGCAGTTTTCCTCACTGGACCTTAAAGCCATGACTGGAAACTGTTTGGAAAGAATTGCAGAAGAATATAATATAATTAATAGAATTTAATATAATTAATATAATATATAATATAAGTGAATATTTATATTCTCTTGAGATAGGGAAATTCTTTCTAAATATGGTATTAGAATAGAAAATAAGGAAAATGATCAGTGAATTTGACACAGTAAAAACTTAAAATGTCTGTATATTTTTTCAAAAACACTGTAAATAACATTAAAAGGCAAATGGCAACCTTGGATAATGTTTCCAACATACCTTGCAGACATGAGATTTAAAATCTTAATATATATATAAAATAAAGGAGAAGACCCTAATATGAAAAAATATGTAAATAAATGAATTAGGTATTTATAAAAGAAATATTCAAATAGCCAATAATAATTTTATGAAAAAAATTGTCTATAAAACCAGCAAACAAGGCAGGGCACCTGGGTGGCTCCGTTGCTTAAGTGTCCAACTCTTGATTTCACCTCAGGTCATAATCTTGGGATTCTGAGATTGAGCCCCAGATTGTGCTCAGGTGCTTGGTGTGGAGCCTGCTTGAGATTCTCTCTCTCCCTCTGTCCCATCTCTTCCCTCAAATAAATAAATAAATAAACAAATAAATAAATAACTAAAACAACAACTGGCAAACAAGTAAATGCACATTAAAACAACCATGAGGAACATTTTCGCCAAATAAGCCACAAAGGAAAAAATTACTAACGTTGGTAAGCATTCATAAAATACTAGTACTTTCATATATGCAGAATATAACCTAGTATGTTCCTGAAATTTGGCAATATGTATCAAAAGACTTAAAAATAAGTTTCCCCTTTGGCCTAGGAATGATCATAAAGAACTAATTGAGCATATTTACAAAAGTGTATGTTTAAGGATGTTCAACTCAGAATTGTTGATGATAGCAAAGCAGCTCCTGAGTTGCAATGATAGCCATCAACTGGGAATAGGTTCAGTAAATTACAGTGTGGGATGAGTAAGTGGTTAAGAGCACACACACTGGGCGCCTGGGTGGCTCAGTTGATTAAGCATCTGCCTTTGGCTGAGATCCTGATCCCAGAGTACTGGGATTGAGTCCTACATCAGGCTCCCTCCTCAGCAGGGAGTCTGCTTCTCCCTCTTCCTCTGCCTCTCCTCCGTCCCCTGCCCCCACTCCCTTCTCATGCTCTCTCTCTCAAATAAATGAATAAAATCTTAAAAAAAAAAAAAGCATGCTCACGGACACCGCCTGAGTTCACATTCTGGCTCTTAGTACTGGGTGGCTTCTTTGTGCCTCAGTTTCCTTACTTGTAAACTGAGGAGAATTTTATAACATCTGCCTCACTAAGTCGCTGTGAGAATTAAATGGGTTGCTCTATGTAAAGTGCCTGTTCTAGTCTATGTGCTAGCTGCTGTGATCATCCCTCTTCTTTCCTTGGCTAAAACATGGTGATTAAATATGTTGTAGAACATACAAAAATATGGGGAAATGGACATGACATAAGACGTTAAAAAAAAAAAGCAGATGGGGGCGCCTGCGTGGCTCAGTGGGCTAAAGCCTCCACTTTCGGCTCGGGTCATGATTCCAGGGTCCTGGGATCAAGCCCTGCATCGGGCTCTCTGCTCAGCGAGGAGCCTGCTTCCTCCTCTCTCTCTGCCTGCCTCTCTGCCTACTTGTGATCTCTGTCAAATAAATAAATAAAATCTCTAAAAAAAAAAAAAGCAGATGGCAGAAGAGTGTCCATAATCCCAATAACAACTCTGTACATACATAATCTATGTAGGCAAAGAAAACACATGTATATAGAGGGAACAGACCAAATGTTAACAGTGCTTATTTCTGGGTGATCTTTATTTCTTCTTAATAATCTTTAGTACTTTACAAATTTCTACCGTAACAATATTTTTGCTTATAATCAGTAAATTTAAAAAAATACAAATCCGTTTTGAACAAGCATATGCAGATGTAGGCCTGTTGCCCATTGCCTTGTCTGACAGGGGCGGGGTGGGGAGGAACATCCTTCCTGCTCCTTTGTTAAGAGTCTTGAATTTCTCCCCACCTTGGAGTTGATAGCCTGCCTCTTCTTTTGCTGGTCCCAAGGCTGGGCTGCGGTCTGGTCCTGGAGGAGCCAATGGAGCTGGTGGGATTCTGGGTCTCCTGAGTCCCGTCTGAGAAGGAAGTGTAGCTCTAGGGCGGGACTGGGCTTCATGGGGGCCACTGCTGATTTCTCCATGCTAAGTAGTGGGTATTTGAGAAGGCCTTATGGGCTTCTATTAGAGCAGGGTCTGCTGTTAAACTTGAGTTTCAAATGTTGAGAATCTTCATTTTCCTCTTGCCTTGATGAATAACAGCAAGACATAGGAGGCAGGGAGGCAGGTGGCATTCATCCCCACCTCTAGATTTGGCAATCAGGGCAAGGTCTTTAAATGGCTTGGCATCCTGTGCTTGCTTTATTGTCCAGAATTGCCAAATGATGGCTTTGTTCACACCTCCCAGGGGAGAATGCGAGGGTGAGAGAGGCCTGAGATCCTCATTGGTTAAGGGAGGCCCCAGCACTGAGATGGGCGAATAAAACAGGTTTTTCCTTTTCTCCTTGGTGGAAAGCAAGAGAGAATTTGGGCGAGTCTAGGTCTCTGAGTCACCGATGGGCTGGTTTCAGTCTTTCCTAAGGCTTCTGGGTGTTTTTGTCTCTCGTTTCTGGAGCTTGGCAAATTGTGGGTGTTTCACAAAACTTGCTGACTGGTGAGCAGATAAAGAAGTGTTTGGGGATGAATACAGGAATGGATAAGTGGATGACTGGTGAGCTGGAGGACTGGAAGCTGGAGGCTGACCTGCCTGAACTCCTTAATCTTCCCCTTCCTTTAAATTTCCTGGAAGTAAGGGGTGCAGCCCCACTCACATTTCTGATCCTCTCGTCACTATTTCCCCTGCTTGCAACACCAACGCTGAGGCAACAGCAGGCTAAGCTAAACCAGAAACAGCTGAACGCTGGTTATTTGGTCCAAATAAGGCAGGCTCTTAATAGCTGTGTGTTAGGAAGGTGTTCTCAACGTACGGTTGCTTAGGAGACGGACAACTGGCAAAATTTCCAAACCGAGTCCCAAATCCTGGGTATCTGTGTAAATAAAGCTGGGGTTCATAGAAATCCAGGTTGACAAATGGTGGAGAGCTCTCTGTCATTGGGTAACAGGGGAATCTGGTTATTAGGACTAGGAAATCTGGAATTAGGACTAGGAAAACCAGTTTCTTGAGATCTTTGAGACAGGTCAAGAGTTTATTTACAGGTGAGAAGGCAGAAGCAATGCCATTAGAAACTGGGCTTCGGGCCATTAATTCACTCTCAGGGAAATGAAGCACGACAGAGAAACAGCTCATCAGGGCAAGGTGGTTCCGGAAGGACTCAGGGTCCACTACTAGGGTCAGGGTGCTACTGACTGGGGGCCCCGTTCTCTCTTCAAGGGCTGCCACCGCAGGTGAGGGGCTAGGAGCTAGGGCCCCAGAGGCCAGCAGCTGAGGAGATCTTTACATTCTCCAGCCAGGATCTACGTCATTTTCATCTTCCCAAACTTTGAACATTCCCACTCCACTGGTTCCTTCTTCCTCTGAGTACCAACATGCCCCAGGCTCTCTTGCCTGTCAAAAGAAAATCTTTAATTGCCCTCACCTTGAACTACCAGCACTGGTTTCCTCTTCTATTGCCAAAATTCTCAAAAAAGTAATCTATATTCAGTGTTCTTCCACATCCTGTTTACTAGCTCATTCCTTATTTTTTCAGAACATCACCTTCTCTGATGCTTCTTAACTGAAATTGCCACCCAAGATCACCATATGCCTCCTAAGTCCCCAAATCAGTCATCCTACTCAGTTCTCCTCTCCTTCTCCTCCTCCTCCTTCTTCTTATTTTGGGAGAGAGGGAGTGAATGCAAGAGAAGGGGAGGGGGTTAGGGAGGAGGGGTGGAGAGGGAGAGAGAGAATCCTAAGCAAGCTCCATGCCCACCACAGAGCCCAACACAGGGCTTGATCCCATGACCCTGAACTTATGACCTAAGCCAAAATCAAGAGTTGGATGCTTCACCAACTGAGCGTCCCAGGCATCCCATCTCTGCTCAGTTCTTACTCTTCTTGACTTTTTGGTAGCCCTTAACACTAATGACCACTGCTACTACTTGCAACTGCTCTCTTTTGTTATGGCTGGGGCATCTTGGTGTCTTGATTTCCCCTCCATGTCCTCTAATTACTCTCCTCTCCTTGCAAGTACAGACATTACTTACTAGGACAGTATGGAACGGTGGTCTCAAGTCCCTGCTTTGCGGTGCATGGAATAGGGCACATTGTAAGCACGCAAAAAATGTAGCCAATGGTCAAAGAACATGCTTCCTCATGCCCTTTCCTCATCAGAACTCTTATCCATTCCAGGGGTTTCCTCATGGGCAGCACCCCGAATGCCCTTCTATTTCAGCACTTCCCCATCCCGGGGAACTGGAATCTGTTACCACAGGAGGGGCCTGTTTCCTCTACAGATCTGAAAAGTGCACAAGGGAAAGGCCCTGCTGTATATTTCCAGCCCCAGTGAGTAGCACTGTGTGGCATTCCAGAGATTCTCATGTTTTTGTTTGCTTGTTTCTAGAAGGACCTCAGTGTAACCAAATGTGTGTTTTCAGGACACCCTTGCATTCAAGTCTACAGATTTATATTTCTAAGTGCCTGCTGGACATTTCATATAATGTCTCTGTTTAACTAAAACCAAACTTATGGTTCAGAATTGTCATTCTCCCAGAAAGACTCAAAACCACAACATGACCACTATCATCTCTGCGTCATCCCTGACATACAGACACCACCCGCCCCCCGCAATTCTGGGGTATCACACTTCCCCATCCTGTACCCAAACCCACTTTTTCTATTCCCAGGACCCCTGCTGGCCAAGCACAATTAGGGCCAGGTCAACCCTAAAGCTCCATTTTGGTTCTGTCACTTCTGTATCCTCAACTAACCACATAGAGTTCAGGTAACACTAGAGTCAGGGTGGGCCTCTGGCCTCCCTTCCCATCTTCCTGTTCCATTCCTCCCTGCACAAAGCCTGGGTGATTTCCTTTTCCTAAAGACAGCATGCATTCCCATCTTTGTGCCTTTCTCTTAGAGTATCCCCTCCCTAACTTTCCCCTTAACAAGTTCCTAGCAATCACCCAGGTAAGTGCCACCTGCCATGGGCTTCCTTCTCCCTGTTTACCGTAGCAAGAAGTGACACTTCTTTTGTCTGATCTCCTCAAACATTTAATTTGTACCTCCCAACATGAATGAGAGTAGATAGATCGTTTCTGTCTCCTTCTTTGAGGGAAGGGATGGTATACCTAGTGCTTTGCACATTTTAGGGGATATTCATTTGCATGATTGAAAGAATCACCTTACCAAAACTTTGTACTCAAGAGTTCTGTGATTTTCACAGTGATCATCACCAGCTAATTTCCAGTCTAGTTAAGTCTGTGATCGTTGGCCCCTATGGAAAAAAGATCCCATTAGGTTTAGGCTCTGGGGAAGTGTACACAGCCTAAAAAATGAGTCAAATTAATGAATGAGCCATTCCTCAAGCATGGGAGTTCTTGAGAGCCAATGAAAGGAAGGACAGGAGCATTTCATGAGAACAGAGGACCAGGTGAGGCCCATTTGGAATTTTCTGGAGACCGAGGCTTGAAGCTTAGATCATGGCTCCAATTCACCACCATCTAGTCCTTGGGCCTGTAGCTGGATCAGCCTTGGGAATATAATTAGGAGTTCCTCCTCTCTTTCCTGTTTATACCCTTGTTTCTTTTCTCTTTTAGAGTCTTAGCCTATCCCATAACCCATTTCTGTAGCATCTTTGTTCCAAAACTTAGCATTTCTCAGGAACTAAGTAAAGGTAGATAAGGCAGAAAACAAGAGAAGCTGTAGATATTTTGCCAGCAGGAGGAGCTGTTCTTGACCCTCTAAAGTCTGACCCCATCCAGCTCCAAAGCCAGGCCTCTCCTCCAGGAAGCATTGGAGGCATTTCATTAGGAGGTCCAGGCAGACTGAGAGTAGTTGCAGGGATCATCAGGAGACGGGAAGACGGGAACTAGCCTGTATTTAGTGGAGTTTTATAGGTAGTGATTAAACACTTGTTAAAAAGCAATTATTAAATGATTACATGCTTGTGACTGACCCCTTCCAAGAGCATAGTCTGAAGAGCGGTAACATCGCAACATCCAGGATCCTGCTGGACATCTAGAACCTGAGGCCCCCATTCCAGGCCTACGGGGTGAGATATCTGCATTTTAGCGCGATCCTGTCATGATCTGGGTCCACATCAAAGCGGAAGAAGCTCTGCCATAGGCATTTTTTTTTTTTTAAGATTTTATTTATTTATTTGTTAGAGAGAGAGAGAGCGAGCACAGGCAGACAGAGTGGCAGGCAGAGGCAGAGGGAGAAGCAGGCTCCCTGCCAAGTAAGGAGCCCGATGTGGGACTCGATCCCAGGACGCTGGGATCATGACCTGAGCTGAAGGCAGCTGCTTAACCAACTGAGCCACCCAGGCGTCCCTGCCATAGGCATTTCATACTGGTCTCTTACAAACGGGTTTCCAGAGCCAGTGTCTATACAAGCTGTCAGCAAACCACCACACAGCAGAGACTTACCTGCCTTCTTCTGAAAGGGTTGAAACGGTGGGAGATAGCCCCATGGAGGACGTCCTTATCGAACCATCCCTTCTCCCAGGGTTCTCATGGCCACCTCCCTTCCCTGCTCAAATCAAGGGGCTATTGTGCTTTAAGAGGCTGCCGGTGTGGCTGTGGAGGGGAAGTGGGGAGACACGGCAGGGTGTGCAGAGATGCTGGGCCATCTGACTCCCCACAACTATTCCCATACCCCCACTCTCTGGGAGGTCAGGGGAGGTCAGAGCAAGAAGCCTCAGAAGGCTGGATGCTTCCTAAAGAACGGCCAGTGCAGCCAGTTTAAGAGAAAGGCAGCTTCACACCTGGAAATGATCCAAATATCCACCGGCAAACGAATGGTATAGCAAGCAAATTGGGGTATAGCCCTGTGATGGGATACTACTCAGCAATAAAAAGGAATGGATTATTGATAAATGCAGCAACAGGGATAAATCTCAAAATAATTGTTCTGTTAATTGTTGGCAAGGAGCCAGACCAGAGAGAGCGAGAGAGAGAGAGATGATTGCATTTATATAAAGCTCTAAAAAATGTGATCTCACCTATGGTGATAGGACATCAGTGGGTCTTGAGAATGAGGGACAAGCAAATAAGGACAGGAGAGAGGGATTACAAAAGTGGGCATGAGGATAGTTTTGGGGGTGATGGACAACGTTTTCTGTCTTGCTTCTGGTGATGGTTTCGCGGATGTATGCCCCTGGCAAACTCTATCAAACTGTATACTTTAGAAGGTGCAGCTTTATCCTATGTCAGTCACATGTCAGCACAATGGGGGAAGAGAGAGAGGGAAGGCTGCTGGTCAGGGTAACCAAGAGCCAGGGAAGAGCAATGAGAAGAAGAATGGAGAGAAGCCTGGAGCCTGAGTGAGATAGAAACCAGAGCTAGGGGCGCCTGGGTGGCTCAGTGGGTTAAAGCCTCTGCCTTCAGCTCAGGTCATGATCCCAGGGTCCTGGGATCCAGCCCCGCATCGGGCTCTCTGCTCAGCCAGAAGCCTGCTTCCTCCTCTCTCTCTGCCTGCCTCTCTGCCTGCTTGTGATCTCTGTCTGTCAAATAAATAAATAAAATATTAAAAAAAAAAAAAAGAAACCAGAGGTAAGGCGAATCCTGGTACCTGCGGGCCTTTGCGCTGTAGGAAGGCAGCCTGCCTTTTTGGGCCCCACCCTGGGCATGGCACACGAGGCAGGAATTTAGCTGGGGGAGCCATCCAGGCCTTAGTTCATCTCTGGCCCAAAGGAGTCTTTCCAGAACCAGTGGCAGACTGATTCCCAGCAACGTAGGCTTTCTGTGATGGAGGGAACCTGGCCTCCCAAAGCGGGCCTGGAATAGATCTTGCTTATCAGAGAAACAAAAGATACTGGGGGCCTGTCCCTTCTGAGCCATTTCTGGCTCTCTGTTTTCTAAGCCAGAGTCAGGTGGCTTCTGGCTGAAGAGTGGGGGACTGCTCACCAGGAGAGTGGCCCCATGGTACTGGGCACTGGGTGTGGTGGAGGGGATGTTCAGAGGGTAACCTGGGGTTGGGGACCTTCTTGAACTTGGTCCACACTTACCGCATTAGGCAAGGCTGCCTCCCATCACTTTCACCCCGGAGGTCATCCTAGCGTTAAAAGGCTTGATGGTGACCATGTTCAACATCAGGGACTGCCGCTTAACTATATGACTGCTAATCATATGACATTGTTGATCAAGGGCGGTCCTGGCAGAGCCCCTTCCAGCTGGGTTTAACCAGCCCCACAAGCTGACTTTCTTTTTAGTGTCAGTTCTGTCCACTAGTCTGTCGCAGTAATCTCCTCCCGAGCTAGAAGTCTGTGAGGAAACTGCATTTCTTTTCAGTGGCTCCCTGGTGATCTTTCTTCCACAGAGGGGGAATGAGAAGCAGTGTCATGCCCTTTCAGGCAAGGCTAGCTAGAGATGTGGTGTCACGGCCATCCACACGACCTGCTCCAAGACAGACTCCAACTCTGGCTTCATGGTTTTAAAATTAAGGTACTATTTACATGGGGTAAAATTCACCCTGTGTGTATAGCTCAATGCGTTTTGATAAACGTGTAAATTTGTGCAACTACCACCATAATGAAGACAGAGAAGAGCTCCATCTTTTCCAGAATTCCCCCATAAGCCCTCTGCCCATCCCTCATCCCAGCCTACCACTCATGTGTTTTCTGTCCCGATGGTTTTCCTTGGCAAAAATATCACATAAGTATCATATAAACGGAAACGCATGAGATGTAGGATTTAGGGTCTGGCTGCTTTCGTTCCGCAGGAAGTGTCTGAGGCTTGTGCACCTTGTCACATGGATTGGGACCTCATTCCTTTTCACTGTATGGATATAGCACAGTTTGTTCTCAGTTCCCAGCAGAAGGACATTAGGGTTGTTTCCAGCTTTGGAGGATTTTGAATAAAGCAGCCAGAAACGTTTGCATAAAGGTTGTTGTGCGGACATAGATATTTCTGTCAGTGAGGAGTGGGATGATCAGGTCAGATGGTAAGTATATGTTCTACTTTATAAGAAACCACCCAATTGTCTTCTGGAGTGATTGCACCCTTTCATACTCCCACCACCGGCAGCATGTGAGATGTCCAGGTCCTTCACAGACTCACCATGGCTTGATATTGTTGGTTTGTTTTTTAAGCCATTTAAAGAAAGATCTTATTTATCTATTTATTTGAGAGAGAGAGAGAGAGCGAGAGAGCAGGGGCAGCAGGTGGAGAAGCGGAGGGAGGGGGGCGAGCAGACACTGAGCTGAGCACGGAGCCCTGCGTGGGGGTCGATCTCGCAACCTGAGCCAAAACCAAGAGTGGGGCGCTTAACTGACTGAGTCACCTAAGCGCTCCTTGTTTTTAAGCCATTCTAATAAGTGTGTGGTGGTACCTCGCCGTGGTTTTAATTTGCATTTCTCTAATAACAAATGATACTGAGTGTGTTTTCATGGGCTTGTTCGCCATCCATCTAGCTTTTCAGGTGACCTCAAATGTTTTGCTCTAGTCTCGTTTTTAGTAGCTGAGATTGAAGCTCTCCACACGTCAGGGCTCTCCCCTTGCATCTGTCTCCCCAGGCTGCTTCAGAAACTCAGACTGAAACAGTGCACCCTGAGAAACTGGTGGGGAGGGGAAGAGCAGGTAACAAAAGTAAGTGTAGTGGCGCCTGGGTGGCTCAGTCAGTTAAGCGTCTGCCTTCAGCTCAGATCATGATCCCAGAGCCCTGGGATCATGCCCTACATCAGGCTCTCTGCTCTTTCTGCCCCTCCCCCGGCTTGTGCTCTTTTTTTTTTTTCTCTCTCTCTCAAATAAATAAATAAGATCTTAAAAAAAAAACAACAAAGATCAGTGTAATGTTGCCAAAAAGAAAGAGTGTTAGGGGTGCCTGGGTGGCTCAGTGGGTTAAAGCCTCTGCCTTTGGCTCAGGTCATGATCTGGGAGTCCTGGGATCAAGCCCCGCAGGGGCTCTCTGCTAGACGGGGAGCCTGTTTCCTTCTCTCTCTGCCTGCTGCTCTGCCTGCTTGTGATCTCTCTCTGTCAAATAAATAAATAAAATCTTTAAAAAAATTAAAAAACAAAAGGAGAGGGTGTTCAAGTGCGATGGAGAAAGGCAGAGTGAATGTTTTCTCAGATGGATTTATAAGAACAAGGAGGATGGGAAGGGACAAGGAAGCCTTGGTTCCCTTGCAGGAGGGGCAAAGGCACCCTACATCCAGTGTGGCAAGATGAGAACCATCCTCCTCTTCTAGTCTCTGTGCTTTGGAAGCAGGCACCACGTTCTGCTCTTCTAGAAGACATGTCAGTGAGATCCTGTTTCCCTGGGCTTCTCCGGAGAAGTAGGCCAGTGATGCTAGGCAGTGGCTTGGAGATACAAATACAAATGTGCAGCTGTGAACATGTGGCTAGAGAGCCACTTTGTGCCTCCTTATGTTCAGCTTCTTGTCAAGGTCCCCAAAGAATCTTCCCAAGAGGCTCTCTCCACCCCATCCCCCACCCCTGCCCTGAGCATTCCGTGGTGCCCCTGTTGCGATGTTGCTGGACCGGAGGCCCTCTCACCACCGCTGCGTATTTCCTTCAGCTTCGATCCATCAAGAAGTGTTCTCCGGGCTGCTTGTTCCCTGGGGCTGGGTATGTGAGTGCTGCCAGCCTGGTTATTTCCCTGCTGTGCTGTCAGGCCCTGCAGGTCTTCCCAGGATCCCAAGGGAGTGCTCCAGGAAGACAAGGGACAACTCAGACCCACCCTCGAGGCCACCAGTGGTGCGGACTGGCATGTAGATGGAACTCACAGTAGGGAGGCAGGCTGGGCCTAGAGCAGAAGTCATACACACACACACACACACACACACACACATGTTCCAAAAGATCACCTCCAAGAAGTGAGTCATTTCAGCAACAGGGACCATAGCATTCAGGAGAAACATCTTCGACAGACGTCCAGTGGAAATGTGGTAACGTGGAACCTGGCTCTTGGCCACCAGGGGTCCAGCTGCAAACAGTCACCATGCTCCCCAACCTCCAAGGAAGGGCTGTGAAGTCATTCCTTCTTGACTGGCCCACCCCCACTTGACAGGTCTGACAGCGACAGATAGCCAGCGGTGACAGCAACAGAGATGGATAAGGCTCTGAAGAGGCAGCCAGAAGCAGCCAGAGGCTGACTCTCCAGATAGACAATAGGAGATGGTTTCATTACTTTGCTCCCCCGAGAGCTCTTTAGAAAACAATCATCCCTTCAGGCCAGACCCAGTAGGCCTCGAGGAGGGGTGGCTCCTTTGTTTTCCTCAGGAGGGTTGTCTGGGTGAAGCACCTAGGGCCAGAAATTGCTCTCACTCTCACAACCCCCTTTGAACACTTATAGATGCTCATTTGCCGTCTTGGAGATGTTCTAGTTTCAAATATTTCTCTTTTCTCAGGGAGGGATTCCCCCTGCCCACCATCCTTTGCGTGAACTCCTATGAAAGAAGCCATATTCCTTCCCTTTCTGGCTTGAATATCATTAGAGGGCAAAGGCGGTTTTGCTCTTGGAGATAGAGGACAGCTACCCACTCCCTCGAAGTGGGTGGGTGGTTTGACTCAGGGCATTGGGTGTGACTAAGCGAGTTCATCAGAACCCAGGGCATCACGGGTGGTTCCTGTTTCACTGGCAAAAGATCTCTACAGGAAGAGGCCTGGCCCTGAGGCTTGCTCCCCAAAGGGCAATCGCTTCACACCCCACAGTCTTTCTTCAGACTTGCACAGCTTTGAGTCCTCACTGTTCTTGAAGTCTCAAGTCTCACTTGGGCAGGGTATTGCTAGAGAATTTACTACTCTATCGAGGGCTTCAAACTTCAGCTATTAATTTCTGTGTGTTGTTTAGGCACTGCTACAACAGAGAAGTTTTGTTCATTGATTTCCATAAGTATTTGTTAGGGTGTATTTTTTCCCATTATAAATCATTTGGATTTATGAGTTGGTGTAGTCCACTCTTAATCATACCCTGCAGAGCCCAAGAATCCTGAAGAAATAATTATTATATATGTTCAGCTCTTAGATGCCCTTGAACAGATGCCCTCTCACTGCACATATAAAATGTGAGCCCGGGGGGATTTGGTAGCTGCCTTGTTTTCTCCTTGAACTATGCACTGGTGGGAGGCTGGGGTTTTTCCTTTCTGTTCCCAGAGCACTCTTATTTTCTGGTACAGAAGGGAAGGAAGAGCTAAATATTCAATTCGGAGAAGAAACACCAGGAAATGTAAAGAACTTCGTGTGAAAAAGGAGGGGAATTTTAAGGATTGGTAAAGAAAGCCTTCTTAACACAAAATAGTACCTGCCCGTGGAAGAAAAAGGATAAGCTTTAGAAAAGCAAACTGTAGAAAATAAAGAAGTCACATAGAGCCACCCCTTCCGAGATAATCACTGTGAACATCTTGATGTACGCTCTTCCTGAGCGTGCTGAAATGTGGGTGTGCGCATTTGCATCTGCACACGTGTGTTTACATGACTTTCTTTTTACCAAGAAAGGTATACCTTGCATGCTTTGCCACTTGCTTTTTTTTTTTATCTTATTTTTAAGCTATTTTGATTCCAGTTAGTTAACATACAGTGTAATATCAGTTTCAGGTGAACAGTATAGGGACTCAACACTTCCGTACAACACCGGGCACTCATCAGCGCCCTCCTTGATCCCAGCACCTGTTCTCCTGCCCCCCCGCCCCCGCCCCATAACCCTCAGTGTGTTCTCTGTAGAGAAGAGTCTGTTTCTCGGTTTCTCTCTCTTTTTATCCCCCTTTGCCTATTTGTTTCTTAAATTCCACACATGGGTGAAATCATATGGTATTTGTCTTTGTACCTTGATTTTTAAAAAAAGATTTTATTTATTTATTATTTGACAGACAGAGATCACAAGTAGGCAGAGAGGCAGGCAGAGAGAGGAGGAAGCAGGCTCCTTGCTGAGCAGAGAGCCCGATGCGGGGCTCGATCCCAGGACCCTGGGATCATGACCTGAGCTGAAGGCAGAGGCTTTAACCCACTGAGCCACCCAGGCCCCCCTGTACCTTGATTTTTTAAAAAGATTTTATTTATTTATTTGAGAGAGGGGGGGAGAATGAAAGACAGAGAGCATGAGAAGGGGAGGGGCGGAGGGAGAAGCAGACTCCCCGTTGAGCAGGGAGCCTGATGCGGGACTCAATCCAGGGACTCTAGGATCATGACCTGAGCCAAAGGCAGTTGCTTAACCAGCTGAGCCACCCAGGTGCCCGTAACTTGTTTGTTTGTTTTTTAAAATTGGGTTATGTTATAACCATTTTTTAATCTCAGTATATACTATAACAGCATCATATGGATGTATCACAATTTACCCAACTAATTCCTTCTCAGGTAGGTCTTTCGCATCAATGAGCTGGTCAACTAACAAGTGCTAACTTATTCTGGCACCGAAGTCCAGAAAAGATCTTTACGGATTAGGGGGAAGTAAAATATAAGGGCATAGGCTGGGGAGAAAATAACAATGTAGAGTGGGGGAAAGAAACGTGGACTGATGTGCTGAGGACCTAACAAAAATTAGGATGAGTGTAATGGAAATCAGGTAATGGATCTAAAATAATTTATGACGTCAAAGAAAAATTATAATGTTGAAACTGGATTTTCTACTTTTTTCAAGTTGCATAACATTTTGAGCCTCAGTTTCTTCCTCTACAAAAGGCAAATAATTATTTCTTTTTTTTTTTTTTTAAAGATTTTATTTACTTATTTGACAGACAGAGATCACAAGTAGGCAGAGAGGCAGGCAGAGAAAGAGGAGGAAGCAGGCTCCCCGCGGAGCAGAGAGACCGATGTGGGGCTCGATCCCAGGACCCTGGAATCATGACCTGAGCCGAAGGCAGAGGCCTTAACCCACTGAGCCACCCAGGCGCCCCAATAATTATTTCTGTATCAAGGAGTAACTACGAACAGAAAAGAGGGTTTTATAAAAGACCTTAAAGAAAGCTTGTTATAGAATAGAATATGTGTTCCATATTTCTTCATTTCCTGCTCTACTTCTACTCGTTCGTGTTGTGTTTTGGGAAACTGGGAGGAGTTGGCAGATGCCCTACTCTGGGAGCAGATGTGTGTGCTATGTTGTTCTGGAAACACAGCTGCCAGTTAGTTTATAAAGGTGGTCAGAAGTTAGTGAATTGCACAGAGATGATTTTTCAAATTAAATAAAACTTACATGGGTCTGTGGGAAAATTTTTTTTCCATTGCCAGTCTAATTGGCCAACAGGCATGGTGTAACGATGGTGGTTCTCGGGGTGTGGTCCCCAGACAACGACAGCGACATTACCTGGGAACTTTGCAGAAATGCAAATCTCAGGCCCTACCTCAGACTTCCTGCTGAAGTCTGAGAAACCCTGGGGGTGGATCCAGCAGTCTGTGCTTTAACCAACCCTGTAGGGGATTCTGATTTGTGCTAAAGGCTCAAGACAGCTACTGTGGCAAGAGTCCTGGGAACCAAGACTCCTAGGTCAAGAATATACTCCAGCTTTCCAATTCACTGTGGGATCGTGGACAAGTCACTTTCCTTCTTTAATACTATATTTTCTTATCTAGAGAAAATAATATATCCCTGCCAACTCAAATGATTATTTCACTGACAATGAATTTAGGAGGATGAAAGATACTCAGATAATGTATTACATAAATGGAAGGGATACTTATTATTCCCCCTGTCCTCAGGCAGGGCACTGTCGAAGGCATCCCCATTTGAAGAAAAATGGTCCTATTTTTATTGACCATGAAAAGAAGAGCCTGTACCTTCCATGGAAATACAAATTGACCATGAAAAGAATAAAATTCTGGTCAATAAAACTTCTGGTCCAAAATTTCATGGTCAATAAAAATTGCCCATGAAAAGAAGAGCCTGTGCCCTGCATGGAAAATCTGGTTGGATGCTTTCATAGTCCTCGCAGCATTTTCTCCTGCGTAAATCGACATTAGCTCAAGCAAGCACCTTCAGTACCTCAAAGGTGTTCCGAGGATGAGTTCCTTTGACGGGCATGATAATTTTTTGGCCAAGAAAAAATCCACAGAAGAGGTAACATTTGTTATTTGTTCTCCTTTTTCAGTCCTTAGGGAAAATGGAGAACAGTGGGCCACTGCCCTGTGGGTGCCAACCCTTCATCAATGTGAAGGGCATTATTAAGATGTCTCTCAGACTGCCTGGCTTTTCCTGCTGAAGGGTTCTGCTTTCCTTCCCTCTGCTCGAAGGCCTTCCGGTACTCCCCGTTACCCAGCTTTGCTTCTGCTCTCTGAGCTCTTTCCATGTTCTTTAGCGATAGCTGCTCACGCACCTGCTGCCC
Source organism: Taxidea taxus jeffersonii (assembly GCA_003697995.1). Lineage (NCBI taxonomy): Eukaryota > Metazoa > Chordata > Mammalia > Carnivora > Mustelidae > Taxidea > Taxidea taxus. The sequence continues at coordinate 88,870 of RCUC01127328.1, read as the reverse complement.
AGGCGTCTTGAGTGCTGGAGTTCGGAAGTGTGCGCAGACGCGCAGTCACCATCAGATAGACGGCTGGGAGCATGGCTGCACGGTTCCAGGACATCGGCCTGCACAAGCACCGTGTGACGCTGACACCACAGAACAAGGCTGTGACTCCAGACAGTTCAGATGCTTTTTATTTTTATTCCAGTTTACCTAGTCATTCGTCTTTTATTTTCCATTACCCTTGGCATGCCATCTTTTATTTGTGCCTAATGATCTCTGCTGTTCTCCTGACACCTTTGATTTTCCTAATAGAAAAAAAATAAATTTAACCTATTTATATACCTACAGAAAATTAAAATATATGTGCTTAAGAAAACTGGAAGGAGAAACACCAGAATCTTAAAAGCCATTTTCTCCCGGAAATGAGATCGCAAGCAATGCCATTCATTTTCTACTTGCTTCTCTGAATATTTAACTTTTTCTATGATTGATGCATCAATTGTTTAATTTTTTTCCAATGGCTTAATTTTTTTAAAAAGCAAAAAATAAAATTTGGAAATTAACTTCCTGCATGCTCACAGGGCAACGAAAGAAAACTTAACACATGCTTGTGTTAAGTAAGGTCTTGCTGCCACCCCTGAGATTCCATTCCAGAAGAATACAAAACCATGCTTGGCCATAAGACATGGTTTGTCCAAGACTGTCCTGGTTTTAGCACTAAAAATTGGCAAACCAGCACAGTTAGTCACCCTACCCCCCTGCCCTTTCTGTCTTCTTCTCATTTGCTCGCCCATGACTTCCTGGGCTCTGCGCGGTCCTTCTCTCCTTTATCCAGCTCTGCCTTTCCTGGGGACGTTCGGCTCAGTTGAACCTTGAGAACAAGAAGGAGCCCCAGAGGCATCATTTGTGTCTGTTGGTTCAAGTGAGGCTTAGCCATAGAGGGCAAATGTGAAGAGGCCATTGAACTGAACTCACTCCTGGGGCAGGGAGTGAGAGCCAAGCCTTTGGGACAGGATGAAAAGACAGAAGGTCGAGGGGAAGAGCCAGTGTGACTAAAGGAGCTATGGACAGTGCTCCATGGTAAGGGAAGAGAGGGAATAGCCATCCAGGCCTTCTTCCCTTTGACATGAATTATTTGGGGACTTTGGTTAACTGTATTTCTCCCTTTCAGTTTCAATATGTTATATTTACCTTATCTGGAGATCTCAGTTTACAAAGAGCTCATTCTAAATCAGTGGTTCTCAATCCTCGATACACAGGAAAATCACCTGAGAGGCTTCAGAAATGTGTAGGCCCCAACCTAGACCACTTAAGTCAGAATCTCTAAGAAGGGAGCCTAAGAAATTTATATATAGAGAGAAGATATTATAATTACACATAAGGGATTTACATATATTATTACATATGAAAGTCTACATAAAGAGCTTTATGTATTGTAATTATGTAATATGCAATCATATGTAATTAGCATATTATATAATTTATATAAATTCCTTTAAACATGTAATTATTTTGTGCATATGTATAATTTCCTAAGGGTATATGTAAAGGAATTCATATATAAAGGAATTCATATTTCTGTATAATATATATAAATGAATTTATATATAATACAATTACATGTAAAATGTAATCACATATATATGTGTATAATTAATACACATTACAGATTACATTAGATAGATATATTATTATATATAATACAAAAGTTATATATAAAATAATACACAAATTTTTAGGAATTCATATGTACAGATATTATCATTACATAAAATAAATGTACATATATATAATATGTATAATTATATATGTAAATTCCTTTATATATATGAACTTACATATTCCATGTAATAATATGTTAATAGAGTCCCCTTTATACATTATATATGTAATCACATAAATTCCTTGGGTTCCCTTAAGTTCCCTCTTTACAGCCCTCTTTATTTCCTCTCTGCCCTCACCCTCTTAAGAAGCATTACTACAAAGCACTGTCTATCTACCAAATCTTCTCAAGGGAGTCTAGCCATGATTGAGCATCATCGATACAGACGTTTAAGATGTGTGATAAGGGGACCTCAGGAAGTCAAAGTAGCTGAAGGATACACTGGGGAAATGAGTCAGCAGGGAGGCAGTAAGGCAAGTAAGGCACGCAGAGAAGGAGTCTATCTATAGAGACATGTCAGTCAAGGAAATGGCTCAAGAATGGACCGGAGGCCTGGATTCTGGTACTTTAATGTTCAAGACTCCGGAAATCTTTCTCCAAGTCAACAGGAAGTGCATTACCTTCTAGGCACTGGTATTCCATGAAAGGTCAGTGCTGTGGGCCATGGGCTCCTGGAGTCCCCTGCATTAGACTAAAGGATCAAGTGAGCACGAACGTCGGAGAGGGGACAGAAATGAGCCACGAAGGAAAACTGGCTAGTACCCATGACCAAGATTGGGAAAAAAGGGTTGTGCGTTCTCGGTGACAAAGCAAAGTACCAGATGAGCCTAGGCAGGTTCACTTTCTGAGGGAGTGCTTGGCTGAGCTGTTGAACACCATGGTTTGCCTTTAAAGGTCATACCCAGCCTCTGTGGGTCCCATGCTATAGCCATCCACAGCAGTTGCACTGCTTTGATAGCACTGATAGGTTGCTGGCTAGCTGGGGAATGGGCCCAGGCTGGAAGTGAGGAAGGACATTGTGTTCCCAGCAGGTGTTCAGAAAACACAAGACCTCAGTCAAGGATTTCAGCTTTGGTCTATGCTTTCCCACACTGACTTTACCTTTGGTGGAGCAACCAAAGGGGTAGTCAGTCAGGAGAGGAAGAGGGATGGGGCAAGTAAAGAGCATCAGAGGACCTGCTTGCCCCACACAAGGGCATTAACCCTGGAATCAATTCAGGTGTTGGTTTTTATTTTGCCCTTTTTGCCTATTGATCTTTTGAGTTTTGCAAGTCTCAATGTTTTAAAATATCTCTTTTCCTTCTGGAGCCTCAGATTTGAGCTTCATCAGAATCACCAGGCAAACTTGTTAACACAGATTGCTGACCGCCACTCCCACTGGGGAGTGGGGATGGGACCGAATTATTTGCCTTTCTGATCAGTCCTGGGGTTATACTGGTGCTGCCTCCAAGAACCACACTTTGACAACCTTCGGTCTTACTTTATCATTTCATCCTTTTAGTATTTTAGTTCTCTGGATTTACTGTTCCAGTTAGATCTTGATTTTCCTCGGCTTTTGTTTTCCTCTTCCCATTAAACTATGTTATTTTTTTTCTTAATTCATAGTTTTTAAAAAAGATTTTATTTATTTATTTGAGAGAGGGAGAATGAGACAAAGAGAGAGAGAGAGGGTATAAAAGGGTATGGGGCAGGGGAGGTGCAGGGAGAAGCAGACTCCCCACTGAGCATGGAGCCCTTCACTGGCCAGATCTCAGGACCCTAGACCACTACCCGAGCCAAGGCAGACGCTTGACTGACTGAGCCACCCAGGCGCCCCTTCATTTATAGTTTATCCAGATCTTTCTTACTGCCTTTGATGCTAATTTATACACCATTTTATTTTATCAATATATTTTTTTAATTTGCCCTTTTGACGCATGTAACAGACTGCTAGTTGCCCACTCAAGGGTCATTTTATATCCCCCTTTCCTGTTAACCAGACCCAAATTTTGTTGAGATATTGGGTAGTCATTGTCTCACCAGAGCCTCTAGTCTCTGGGGTGATCTTTTTTTCAACTTTCTTGAGAAGCAATTGATCAATGATACTGTAAGATACTTAAAGTATGCATCACGATGATTTGATGTATGTGTACACTGTGATAGGGCCCTCCCATCTAGTTAATTAACATGTCTATCACCTCACATGTATATCTTTTGTGTGTGAGAACATTTAAGTTCTACCCTCTTAGTGAATTTCAATTATATGATACAGTGGTTTTAGGGGTGACTCTTAATTAGACTAAACCAATGAGGGTAATTCTACTTCCTTGCCTCTGACTAGCTTAAAAATGGCAATGTGAAGGAAAGTCAGCTGGTGGTCCCTGGGAAACTTTTCTTCAGAACAGGTATCAGGAACATTCTGTGTGCCAGGTTTCAGACTGTTGTGTGAGGGTTTGATCCTGAGAGAAGAAAGAACCATCTGGCATCCATGAAGGAACAAGCCTTAGGAGCCGAGGCAATACCCTGAAGATGGCAGAGCAGAAAGCTAGAAGGAAACCAGGCCTCTGATCCTGTCCTTGAGCCACTGAGCTCACAAACCCTGGACCTGCTTTATCTCCAGACTTTCTGTTACGTGAGATTCTCTTTGTTCAAGGCATTTGAAATTAGGTCTTCTGTTTCCTCAAGCCAAAAGCGTCCTAAATGATATACGTTATTTTAGATTACTCTATTTTTATTTGTCTGCAGATATTTGTGTATACATCTTAAATTTCTTGAGACCAGGAATCATGAATTTTTTAGTATTTTTTAAAAAAGATTTTATTTTTTTCAGAGCTTTTATATTTGAGTTTATTCTTCATTTAACTTTTAAAACACTACTATAGTTGAATATTAAAACAAAACAATAGCAAGTAGTGAGCTATGATTATAGTCCTTCGCTCATTCACTACTGCATATAAAATGCCAGCAGTGTTATTCACTGGCCCCATTAAGAGGTCTAACACTGAACACCACCCCTGGGATGATGTTCATCATCCTCATATGCTTCCCCATTGTAATGGTGCCGTCTTTCCTGATTTGGATCAAAGTCCACCAGTTCTACCTGGTCCATTTCATCAGTCTCTTCTACTTCCTTCCTCTCAGGTAGGAGTTTTTCCAGCAAAGAGAGTTTATCAGAAGAGAGAAAGCCATTCTCAGGAAAGTTTACTTTAAATTCGATGATGAGGCGACCCTTCTCATATGGTCTATGATAAATTGGCATGCCTTCATTTAGCACACACTTGATATCTCCATGCTTAACAATTTGACCTGGATGAGAGGTGATGACAATGGTTCAGTTGTCAAGAGTAGATATTGGCTTTTGAAAACCGCACAGTGCTTCAACCAGCTGTATGTCTATACACATGAAAAGGTCTTCTCACTGAGTAAAAACAGCATGGTCCTTCTGATCTAAAACAATGATAATATCTCCTGGTTCCAGTCCTGGTTCTTGGTCTCCTTCACCATGGAATGTTATCTTCTGGCCATCTTTCATGCCTTTGTCAATATGAACTTCTAGAATCTTCTTTTCTCGAACTATCTTCCTTCCATTGCAGCTTTTACATCTATCTTTAGGACTGATCCGTTCCGCATGGCCCTGGCACTCCATGCACAGAGACTGAATTTGCTGAACCATTCCAGGTCCTATCTGATGAATTCTTATTTGCATTCCAGTGTCTTGGCAATTGGGACAACATTTGACTGCTCCTTTCTTACCACCTCGGCCTTCACATTTATTGCAAATCACATTCTTTTGCAGAGCTAATTTCCTTGTTGCACCATTATATAAATCTTCTAAGGTTACTGAGAGCTGATGCACAACATTTTTACCTCTCCTTTCTCTCTGCATTCTTCCTCCCCCTCCAAAAAACATATCAAAGATGTCCATGGGGGAGCCAAAACCACCAGCAGCTCCATCTTCTTTAATTGCCTGTTCACCTCCTTTGTCATATAATTCCCTTTTCTTTGCATCAGAGAGTACTTCATAAGCTTGAGAAATCTGTTTAAACTTCTCTCCTTCATTGGGATTCTTATCAGGGTGGTACTTCAAGGCCAGTTTCCTGTAGGCCTTTTTCAGTTCTTCTTGGGTGGCATTGGGTTTGACCCCCAAAACATCATAGTAAGTGGTTTCTTTCACCATTTTCTACAGCCAGTGAGAGGGCCGAGGCCGATGTGGGGGAGCAGGAAGGAACACGTTGCTCAGTGCAGCTCGGGTAGTCGCCGCTCCTCCGCGTCTCACCGAGCCTTCTGGAAAGTTCCCCCAAAATATTTTATTTTTAAGTAATCTCTATACCCAAAGTGGGACTCAAACCCACAACCGTGAGATCAAGAGTTGCTTGCTCCACCAACTGAGCCAGCCAGGTGCCCCAAAAGGCTTCATTTTTAAAGGAGTAATTTTAGGTTCACAGCAAAATTAAGAAGTTACAGAGGTTAACCAGATACCATCCCCCCCAATATATCTAGCCTTCCCCATTAAAATATCTTCTATCAAAGTGGTGCATTTGTTACCACTGAGGAACCTACTCTGATATCCAAAATCCATAGTTTACATTAGGGTTCGCTTTTGGTGTTGTTTGGACAAATGGATAATAAATAAATTCACCATAACAGTATCATACAAAGTAATTTCACTGCCCTAAAAAAATCCTCTGTGCTCTGCCTATCCATCCCTCTACCGCCCAACCCCTGGCAACTACTAATCTTTTCACTGTTTGCCTTTTCCAGAATGGCAGATGGTTGGAATCACACAGTCTGTAGCCTCCCAGATTGGCTCCTTTCACTTAGTAATATGCATTTAAGTTTCCTCCATGTCTTTTCACAGCTTGATAGCTCATTTCTTTTAGCGCTGAATAATATTCCATTGTCTGGATGTACCATAGTTCATTTACCTACTCATCTACTGAAGAACTTTTTTTTTAATTAACCTATTTTTTTAAATTAACATATAATGTATTATTTGTTTCAGGGGTATGGGTCTGTGATTCATCCGTCTTACACGATTCACAGCACTCACCATTACTGAAGGACATCTTGAGTACTTCCAAGTTTTGGCAGTTATGAACAAAGCTGCTATAAACATTCGTGCGCGGGAGGTTTCCGTGTGGACATCAACTGTCAGCTCCTCTGGCTAAATACCAAGGAGCATGATTGCTGGATCGTACGGGAAGAGGTTATTTCATTTTGTAAGAAACCACCCAACTGTTTTCAAAAGTGGCTGTTCCATTTTGCATTCCCACCAGCAAGAAATAAAAATTCCTATTATTCCATGTCCTCACCAGAGTTCATTGTTGCCAATATTTCAGATTTGGGCCACTCTAATAGGTATGTAGCAGAATCTCACTGTTGTTTTAATTTGCATTTTCCTAATGTCATATGATGTGGGACATCTTTTCACATGCCTATTTGCCATCTGTATATCTTCTTTGTTGAGGATCCGTTAAGGTCTTTGACCCAGTGTTCAATGAAGTTGTTTTCTTATTGTTGCTTTTGTGAGTCCTTAATATATTTTGGATAATAGTCCTTTATTAGATGTGTCCTTTGCAAATATTTTCTCCCAGTCTGGGTCTTGTCTTCTAATACTCTTAATATTGTCTATTGGAGTCATGACATTTCATGCAGAATTTTTCTAAGGTCTCGAGTACAACATAGTTTGAGAGAACAATTTCATTATTTCATTTCTGTAATTATTTCTTTTCCAAACATTTTAAGACTTAGTTCGTATCAAACTTATGCTAATCACTGGAACACTAAAATGAACATATGCACGTACAGCTTGTGGTTGTTCAAAACAAAAACAGGACATCTGACCACCTTTAGAGACAGAAGCTTTATTGGACCTTCCGCATCTCATAGCTCTGAACCTGTCCTCTCCTTGTCTCCAGCTTATCTGACCCGCGTGGGTCTCTCCTTCTAGTTTTGTGAGTTCTATCCTCCTCCTTCCACCAACCAAGTGGCCAAAGGGGTAAAAATTCTTTCAAGTTTCAGAGGGACACATTTATGTTAGTATTTTATCACCTTTGTAGGAAAAAGCTCTCAGGCCTACTACTTTGTGATCACTGGACAGCTTTAGGTCAAATGCCATCTTGAGTTAGCCGATGACTACCTCAAGACAATAAAAGACCCTGATGTATCTTTCTTCAAACTCTAAGAGGAAGTTGGAAATGAAAGGTACCATGACTTGGATGTTGAAAGTGTTTTTAAAAGACTGATATAGAAAATAACTCCAGGGCACCTGGGTGGCTCAGTTGGTTAAGCAACTGCCTTCAGCTCAGGTCATGATCCTGGAGTCCCGGGATGAGTCCCACATCGGGCTCCCAGCTCCACAGGGAGTCTGCTTCTCCCTCTGACCTTCTCCTCGCTCATGCTCTCTCTCACTGTCTCTCTCTCAAATAAATAAATAAAAATAAAATATTTTTTAAAAAAAGAAAATAACTCCAGAACTCATATCTTTAGTCACTGCTGCTGTGTCTTCACTGTGTGCACTGTCTGCCTTGCTTTTTAATGATTTCTATCTCCTCAGATCAAAAAAATGAAATAAAAGAGAATAAAGTCTCTCTTTTAAAATTAAGAATGATTCTCAGGGCACCTGGGTGGCTCAGTCAGCTAAGTTTCAGAATCTCGATTTCAGCTCAGGTCATGATTGCAGGGTTCTGGGATCAAGTCCCTTGTTGGGCTCTGCACTCAGTGGGGGGTTTGCATGAGATTCTCTCTCTTCCTCTAGCCCGACCCCTCCAACTTGGTGTGGCATTCTCTCTCTCTGTAAAATAAATAAAGAAATCTTAAAGACTAAAATAAAATCAGTAATGATTCATAACTTGTTTTGGGGAAACGAGATGGAAACTAAGTTCTCAAGGCTAAAACAAAAATGTGCTCTGTTGGAACAAACCATGAAGGCACAGTGTTATAATTTATAAAGGACTAACAATATTTAGAAATATTGAATTAACAAGATAAGGTAAATGTTAAGATAACAATTACTAGTTAAGATAAAAACAACTATTGTTGTGGTTGTTTTTCTTTACAGTCAAATACTACTGTATCTGTAATTATATTCCCAGAGCAAGAGGTTATCATACTGACATCAACTCCACCAAGAATAAAAAGAGTTACCTGGAGGATAGATTAGGTTCCTGTACTTATAGTTCAATGGAAAAAAAAATTTTTTAAAAGATTTATTTATTTATTTATCTGACAGAGAGATCACAAGTAGGCAGAGAGGCAGGCAGAGAGAGGGGGAGAAGCAGACTCCCTGCTGAGCAGAGAGCCCAATGCAGGGCTCCATCCCAAGACCCCAAGATCATGACCTGAGCCAAAGGCAGAGGCTTAACCCACGCCACCCAGGCACCCCAGAAAAAAAATTTTTAAGACTTATTTATTTTTATTTTAGAGAGAGAGGATATGAGCGGGTTTGGGACCGAGGGAGAGGGAGAGAAAGAATCCTCACACAGACTCCTCACTGAGCTGGGTGCCGTACTCTAGGCTCGATCCTTTGACCCTGAGATCATGACCTGAGCTGAAATCCAGAGTTGGCCACTTAACTGACTGAGCCACCCAGGCCCCTCTTAAATGAAAAAATTTTATCTTTGTTTTCGTTTTATTTAAATTCCAGTTAGCATACAGCACAATATTAGATTCAGATGTAGAATTTAGCGACTCAACACTTTCATACAACACCCAGGGCTTATCATAACAAGGACTTATCATAACAAGCCCATCCCCAACCCACCTCTCCTCCAGCAACTTCTAGTTTGTTCTCTGTAGTTAAGAGTCTGTATTATGGTTTCTCTCTCTCTTCTCTACTCCCCTCCCTCATCATGTTCATCTGTTTTTCTTAAATCCCACGTAAGTGAAATCGTAGGGTGTTTGTCTTTTTCTGACTTATTTCGCTTAGCATAATACGCTCTAGCTTCAACCATGTTGTTGCAAATGGCAAGATTTCATTCTTTTTGATGGCTGTGTAATATTCTGTTTTATAGCTCTCACATCTTCTTTATCCATTCATTGGTCGATAGACATGTGGGCTCTTCCCAGTTTGGCTAGCATTGATAACACTACTATAGATAACGGGGTGCATGTACCCCTTTGCATTAGTAGTTTTGTATCCTTTGGATAAATACCTAGTAGTGCATTTGCTGGATTGCAGGATAGTTCTATTTTTAACTTTCTGAGGAACCTCTATACTGTATTCCAGGAAAATTTTTATTTTTAAGTAGAAAAACACAAGTGTAAAAAAAAGAGAGAGAGAGGGACTCTGGAAAGAAATAGTGGGTGATGCTCTTATTTTCTGCCATCTACCGATCTGCATTTTCTAATGTTTCTACAGTGAGCATATATCACTTCAAAAATAATAAAATGGTAGGGCGCCTGGGTGGCTCGGTTGGTTAAGCATCTGCCTTTGGCTCAGGTTGTGATCTCAGAGTCCTGGGATGGAGCTCTGCATTGCCATCAGGCTCCCTGCAACACAGGGAGTCTGCTTCTCACTCCCCCTCTGCCTCTCTCCCCGCTCATGCTCTCTGCCAAATAAATAAGTAAAATCTTTAAAAAGCATATATGGAAATGTTGCATTAATGTATGACCCCTAAGTAAGGAAAAGGAAAACAAAGAGATGTATTTGGTGTAGTGCCCAGTGTGGTGACTTAAGTAAATTTAAGTGCTTTGTTTCCTAATGCTTCTGAGGGTAATGATCTCCATTCCAGGGTTGGCAAATGTAAACAACACAAGATACCCTGGAAACACACTGAAGCCTATTTTGATTCATTTGAATTTAGAACTGTGGTAATCAACCTATTTGGGTAAGTGTCAGATGATGGCTACTTCTCTGAGTATTTGTGCTATGACTTCACTTGCCGTGGATTTAGAATGCACCCAAAAGGACAGCTGTGCAAGATGCTATTTTTGTCTGCCTCCAATTCCTCAGGGACTTGTTTATCCAAATTGTCGCAAACCACCAAGTCCTCAGTGAAAACCCACCAGCATCAAATGCAACGCTTTTAAAAAGCAACCCATTCTGCAACATGGGCAGGGGAAAACCTGTTATTTTAAAGAAAATGTCCTTCGTGGGGTGGACTGCACTAGAATGCCGGTCAAGCCATATGCTACTTCATTGCCAACAGAACCCAGGTCCATTCCTCTAGGACCTTGTCCCTGCCTTCCTTTCCAACCTCACACTCCACTTTCCGGCCACAGGAGATCTCCCTTCCTCAAGGCCCCCAAACCAGCTCAGCCGGAACAAATCTCCAGATCTCACCACGCAGACGCTTTCAAGAGTTCATATACGAAACGCCAAACATTAAAATCTCCGTTTTATTGTGGCTGAGGTTTTTTTTTGTTTTTTTTGTTTTTTGTTTTCCGAAAAAAAGAGGCAATGTGTTTTTCAAAAACAAACAAACAAGCAAAACCCCCTGAGGATGGAGGACAGTTTTATGCAATGGGAAAATAACGAACAACACCAGAGGAAGAGAAGGTAGGCAGCCTCTGCATCAGGGAGTAAATGTTCGCAAATCTAAACTCTCGTCAGGGAGACAGTGAGAATTATTTTGTTTCTGATCTGGTAACTTGTGACCCATTTACAAAGGCAAAGAAGAGATTTTTTAAAAATCCCATTTGAATAAGGGCCGTTTTTAGATTCTTTAATTCCTTTGTTCATTCAACACGTATTAGTTGGTTTTAAGCTCTCTTCTGGGGCAGAGCTTTGAGCTAGAGGAAGTCCTAAAGTTAACTCAGACATGGTTCCTGCTTTCCAGAGGCCCATGGTAGATTAGGGAAGAAAGAGATTGTCTAAATTATATAATCTGAATGTGTTGTGATAAAGGCCATGAGTAGCGCTACAAGGCTACAGGTGCTGTCAGTATCCTTCCTCTCCACTAATCACGGCCATGAACAGTGTTTCTAGCACCACCATTCACGGACTCAGAGATCCAGGCATACCCTGAGTCATCACACAACATGACTCAGCCAGATACATTTGCTGGCTCTGGATTGAACAGTGGCTCTTGCAGGAGGAAGGAAGAAGAGTGGCAAGTTAAGTGTGAACAACCCTATCTTACAAGCCCCATCTTTACTGTCTGCAGTATGGGTGACAGCCACATTACGCAAAACTTCATGGCTTTGCCAAAAACAGCTCTATTTTCTCTATTTTCTCCATTCAGGCTTGCAACTTGTGAATGAAGACGTTTAAGGGATACGTCAGTCAGCTCTTGCTGCACTCGTGCTAGGTAAAAAACAATCCTAAATCTCTCCATAGCTTATAATCAGAAACACTCATCGTCAAGTCCCTGGGTCTCTAAGTCAGCCGAGGTCTGGCTGAGCTAGGCTGGATTCCAGGTTTCTGACCTTGTTGAAGTCTGCTTCACATTATGGGGCTCATGATCTCAGATCACAGAAATGCAAGAAGGCGAGCCAGATTACGCGATATGGCTCTTAAAGGACTTGCTGACACCTGGCATATTATCTCTTCCCCTCATATCTCATTGGTGAGAGCAAGTGATCCAGGACTGGCCCCACAATGCTAAGGCAGGAAAATAATCTCTGCCTATCTGAGTGGCAGGAACTGCCAAGTCACAAGAGTGTGGATATAATTTATGTAATTCAGAGAAAGCATAAGGAACTGAGAACAACAATCTAATCTTACGAGAGAGAAACTGACAATGAGATACACAAGTAAGTGCAGTGGGGCTGTGGCTGACCTTCGGGTACTGGAACATATGACTGATACCCGTGCCCAGTGCTTCTGTGTGGTTAGAGCTGAAGGCACCATAACTGCCGACTTTGAGGGCTTTTGTTTCTGGCTTCCAATAAGCTTTGAGCCTGCTACTTCACGAACAGTGAAGGAAACACATCACCCTTCTTTTTAGTGTCTTTGCCTGCTCCTTCCCTTCCTCCTGCCCCTCTTCCACAGCTGTCAGGCTTCTCCAGCCCAACGAGTTTATGGCTGCTCTCCCCTTCTCTCAGTGATGCTCCCCTCCGCTCTCTCCCACCCAGCCCTGCTACATTGCTGTTAATACACATCTATGTTTCTGAATCTCGATGATGAAGGAACATCTCAAGAACACCCCTGGGTTGTTTGGAAGCAGGTCCTGTCTTCGGAAATGGAGGTCCGGGTCTCCTCTGAAAATGCTTCTGTGAGCCTGCCTTGGAAAGAAACTCACAGCCTCATAGAATGTGAGTGCTGGGACTTTAGAGGGCAGCTAGCCAACCCTGCTGTGCTAGAGATAAAGCAAATGAGGCCCAGAGAGTCCATTTACTTTTTTTTCCTTTTAAAATTTTTTATTTTGTTATGCTAGTCATCATAAAATATTTCATTTGTTTTTGATGTAGTGTTCCATGATTCACTGTTTACATATAACACCCAGTGCTCCATGCAATACGTGCCCTCCTTAATATCCGCCACCAGGCTCACCCAACCCCTCACTCCCTCCCCTTCGAAACCCTCAGTTTGTTCAGAGTCCACAACCTCTCATCGTTCATCTCCCCCTCCTATTTCCCCCAACTCACTTCTCTCCATCTCCCAATGTCCTCCATGTTATTCCTTATGCTCTACAAGTAAGTGAAACCATGTGATAACTGACTCTCTCTGCTTGACTTATTTCACTCAGCAAAATCTCCTCCAGTCCTGTCCATGTTGATTCAAAAGTTGGGTATTCATCCTTTCTGATGGAGGCATAATACTCCATTGTATATATGGACCACATCTTCTTTATTCATTCATCTGTTGAAGGCATGTTGGTTCTTGCCACAGTTTGGCGACTGTGGCCATTGCTGCTATGAACATTGGGGTACAGATGGCCCTTCTTTTCACTATGTCTATATCTTTGGGGTAAATACCAAGTAGTGCAATTGCAGGGTCATAGGGTAGCACTATTTTTAATTTTGGTGGGGAAATCTCCACACTGCAGAGAGTCCATTTACTGAAAGAATTAAAACCAGGGTCTTGGACTTCTTATTCTCAATCCAGGGGACCCAGAGTGTCTCACCACTTGCATCCTTCCCTGAGGGAGTTAGTTGAATTCTTATTAAAATTATCATGAACATGTGTGGCAGGTACTAGATGAACTTCTATAAATACAAGGATTTGGGGGCTCTGGGCTCTCTCTGTTTATACACACTCATTGAGAAATCCTCAAACTAGCAAATTAGACTATTTGGCCTAGGAAAAGGAATCTCAGCTAAAATGCAAAGATAACTATAAAGAGATAATCCTTAGCTTCTGATCTTCTAAGGGACCAGAGCTGCATTTTAGAGACAGCCTTCCTCACCAACCCCAATACTCCCAGAGCAATCTCAGCAAAAACTAAGGGGATAGAAGGATCCTAAAGTAACTGAAAGTTTATCCCATATAAATCAGAAATTGCTAAACTGACTGGTTGTATGTGTAAGTTACTCTATTTCCTTTTTCCACTACCAGAGTTGAAATTCATAACTGATCCCATAATGGAAAAATAGAGTGAGTTACTATTTTCCAGGCCTGAGTTTGTGACTGTGCATTTTGAACCTACCGTCTATTGGCAGGATAGTAGTACCAACTACTAGTACTGGCAATGAAAGTAGGAGTAACCCTCATAGCTAATATGTATGGAAAAAGATCTGCAACACTTTAAACACAGAATACTTTCATTTTGATTATGTGCACTTGAACTTTTCCACAATAAACACGCAGTATTTTTGTAATAAGAAAAATAACATTTTAACTGAAAAAAATCCCCTCCTACCCTCCGTTACTCATTTCTACCCAATACAGATCCTCTCCATATTCACTTATTTTTGGCACAACCCACATACCTTGGCATTGGAGTTGCTTCTCCTTACATCTTTCTTATTCAATTTTGCAATTCCCACCCCTTCCCCGAAACCTTTGTGCCTTTATATTTTCTAGTTTCATTGGTGTTGAGGATTTAGTTGGCCAAGACATCAGCTGAATCTGAGAAGTCAAATTAAATAGAAGAGCCAATAAAAGAAAAAGCAATGAGACACTAATCTGATTTATCATTCCAAAGTGGGCTTCAGAACAGATATTATGCATTTACTAATGTTGTCTGCCCTACTTAAAAATTACTTGAAGTGACTTAGAACTACGTTATCAAGATATCATTTGATCAAAACCGAAACAGCAGTGGAAGGAAACTGAGTTCCTTTTAACAGGCATGGGAAGCCCCAGCTGAGTAAGACCAAAGCCCCAGCTGAGTAGGACCAGGGCAGGCAGGTCTATTCTGCCCTGCACTGTGGGGGTGGGGAGGTAGAATGGCATTTAGCCCTGCAAGAGTCAAGGGGAGACTTCTGGGAGGGTTCCCTGGTGGAGACCCATCTTGAACAAGGTCCTGAAAGAGAAGTTCAATTAGCCAAGGAAAGAACTGTTCCTAGAAGGGGTAAAGGAACCTGGGCTAGGCAGAGTTATACCACCAAGTTCTACACTCAGTTCCAGGCTTCCTGGCAAACAAGGCAAAAAGGGGGAAATGTGCTACTTATTTTTACTATTTGAGAAAAGGGAAATACCATTCCAGGAGCTAAAGATGAAACTCTAGATTAGTGACTTTCAAATGTTAGCCTGTATAAAAATCCCCTCGAACACCATGAAACACACAGAGTTCTGGACCCCAGCTCCAGAGATTCTGACTCGATAGTTCCGGGGAGTGGTCCAGGACTCTGAAATAAACAAGTCACCCCAATAATTCCAATGGAGTTTCCACCCATTTAAAAAAAAAACACTATCAAAGGAATTTTTTTAAAATCAACTTTTCATTCATTTGTTCATTCAAAAAACTATTCCTCAGTGTTGGGGGTTGGGGGTTGACAGGAGGAGGAGGAGACAGAGTGGTGGTCTGCCCTCAGGGGCACTGTGGGCCATTAAGAGGAGGGCCACAGGATCTCTAGGGCAGCCAGCCTCTTCTCCTCATGTGCTCCCCATGGGGTCCTTCAGAACAGACACCTGTGCCTTGTCCCACATGTTCATTGCCACTTCTGCCCCTAACCACAATCTTTCTCACTTTCATTTTTGGTGACGAGGCCATCTGCCTGGGCTCAGGAGACTCAGTTGTGGAGGAGGTGCCCACTGAGGCACCAGATGGAAGCTCCCTAGATTCTCCAAATGCAGCAGCAGCTACTTCATGTGACCATCTGAAGAGTAAGTCACCAGAGTTGGCAGCCTGGATGCAGGGATAGAGACCACTGAGGATCCTGACAAGTGCAGAGGGGCTGGTCAACCAGATGGACCTAGAAGGGTCCAGGCTCCCAGCTTCAAAGATAGTGTGCTATAGATTAAATATGTGTGCCCCCCAAGTTCAGATTTTGGGGCCCTAGCCCCCAATATGAAGGTATTCTGAGATGGGGACGTTGGGAGATGTTAGGGGTTGATGGGTCTTTATGGTGAGGCCCTCGCTATGAGATTAGTGTTCTTATAAGATGAGGTACCAGAAAGCTTGATCTGTGTCAATGTCATGTGAAGACACGGGGAGAAGACAGTGATCTCTAAACCAGGAAGCGGGCTTTCCTGAGAACACGACCATGTGAGCAACCTGATCTTGGACTTTCAGTTTCTAGAACTATGAGAAAATACAGTTGACCCCCAATAACATGGCTTTGAACTTCATGGGTTCACTTGTACTCAAATTTTCTTTGATACACTACTCTCAATGTATTCTCTCTTCCTTACAATTTTTTTGGAACTTCCTTATGAATTTCTTTTTTTCCTTGATTCATTTTTTTAAAAATTGTTATTTAAATTCAATTTAGTTAACATATAGTGTATTATTAGTTTCAGGGGTAGAATTCAGTGATTCATCAGTTGTATACAACATCCAATGTTCATTACATCAACTGCCCTCCTTAATGCCATCACCCAGTTACCCCATGCCCCACCAGCACCTCCCTTCCAGCAACCTTCAGTTTGTTTCCTAGAGTTAAGAGTCTCTATGGTTTGCCTCCCTCTCTGTTTTTGTCTTATTTTATTTTTCCTTCCCTTCTCCTATGCTCATCTATTTGGTTTCTTTTTTTCTTTTTTACAATTTTATTTATTTATTTGAGAGAGAGAGATGGAGATGGAGAGAGAGATAGAGAACATGAGCAGGGGTGAGGGGCAGAGGGAGAAGAAAATGCAGGCTCTCTGCTGAGAAGGGAGCCCAACACAGGACTTGTCCCAGGATCCTAGGATCATGAACTGAGCCAAAAGATGGTTAACCAACTGAGCTTTCCAAGCAACCACCTCTGTTTTGTTTCTTAAATTCCACATATGAATGAAGTCATATGGTAATTGTCTTTCTCTGACTGACTTATTTTGCTTGGCACAATACACTCTATTTCCATCCATGTTGTTGCAAATGGCAAGATTTCATTCTTTTTGAGGGCTGAGTAATATTCCATTGCATCTATGTACCACATTTTCTTTATCCATTCATCTGTTGATGGACATCTGGGCTCTTTCCATAGTTTGGTTATTGTGGACATTGCTGCTATAAGCATTGGGGTGCATGTGTCCCTTCAAATCACTGTGTTTGTATCGTTTGGATAAATACCTAGTAGTGTATTTGCTGGGTCATAGGGAAGTTCTATTTTTAACTTTTTAAGTAGCCTCCCCACTGTTTTTCAGAGTGGCTGCACCAGTTTCTATTCCTACCAACAGTGTAAGAGGTTCACCTTTCTCCACATCCTCACCAACATCTGTCTTTTTCTGACTTGTTAATTTTAGCCATTCTGACTGGTGTGAGGTGGTATCTCATTGTGTTTTTGATTTGTATTTCCCTGATGCTGAGGGATGTTGAGCATTTTTTCATGTGTCTACTGGCCATTTGTATGTCTTCTTTGGAAAAATGTCTGTTCATGTCTTCTGTCCATTTCTTGATGGGTTTTTGTTTTTGTTTTTGTTTTTGAGTTTGGTAAATCCTTAATAGATTTTGGATACTTTAGCCCTTTTTCTGAGATGTCATTTGTAAATATCTTCTCCCATTCTGTTGGTTGCCTTTTAGTTTTGTTGATTGTTTCCTTTGTTGTGCAAAAGCTTTTTATCCTGATGAAGTCTCAATAGTTCATTTTTGCTTTTGTTTCCCTTGCCTTTGGAGACGTGTCTAGCAAGAAGTTGCTCCAGCTGAGGTCAAAGAAGTTGCTGTCTGTGTTCTTCACTAGGATTTGGATGGATTCCTGTCTCACACTGAGGTCTGTCATCCATTTTGAGTCTATTTTTGTGTGTGGTGTAAGGAAATGGTCCAATTTCATTCTTCTGCATGTGGCTGTCCAATTTTCCCAGCAGCATTTGTTGAAGAGATGGTCTTTTTTCCATTGACTATTCTTTGCTGCTTTGTTGAAGATTAGTTGACCATAGAGTTGAGGGTCCATTTCTGGGTTCTGTATTCTATTCCATTGATCTATGTCTGTTTTTGTGCCAGTACCATACTGTCTTGATGATCACACTTTGTAACAGAGCCTGAAGTCCAGAACTGCAATGCCTCCAGGTTTGGTTTTCCTTTTCAAAATTCCTTTGGCTATTTGGGGTCTTTTCTTATTCCATACTTCCTTGCAATTTTTTAAAAAAAGATTTTATTTATTTATTTGACACAGAGAGAGAGATCACAAGTAGGTGGAGAGGCAAGCAGAGAGAGAGGGGGAAGCAGGCTTCCCACTGAGTAGAGAGCACAATGTGGGGCTCCATCCCAGGACCCTGAGATCATGACCTGAGCCGAAGACAGAGGTTTAACCCACTGAGCCACCCAGGCATCACACCTTGCGATTTTCTTAACAACATTTTCTTTTCTCTAGCTTACTTTTGTGTAAGAATGTGGTCTATAGGGGTACCTGGGTCGCTCAGTTGGTTAAGAGAGACTGCTTTTGGTTCAGGTGCATGAACCCTGGAGTCCCGGGGTTGAGTCTCCCATTGGGCTCCCTGCTCAGCAGGGAGTCTGCTTATTCCTCTGACCTTCCCCTTCTTATGCTCTCTCTTTCTCATTCTCTCTCTCAAATAAATAAATAAAATATTTAAAGAAAAAGAATGTGGTCTATAATACATATATAAAATTGACGTTAACCGACTACTTGTGTTATCCATAAGGCTTCCGGTCAACTGTAGTCTATTAGTAGTTAAGTTCTGTGGGAGTCAAAGGTTACACACGTGTGCGGGGTTGGTGCCCCTAAGCCCTGTGTTGTTCAGAGGTCAAGTGTAAAAGTCTATGGTATTTTGTATGGCAGCCCAAGTTGACCAAGACACGGTGGAATTGCCGTCAGCCCTTCTCCTGGCTGCAGTCTCTCTGCACACTCTGGGCTTCAGTTTAATCCTTTGGCCCCAGCTCTGCCCTGCCCATTTATCTGTATGGGCACTCCTTTTCAGCTGGGGACCCTAGCCTTCTCCCTACACCCTCTCAATCAGCTTCAGAGTGATTATACGCCCACGTGCTCTTACTGTTACCATGTCTGAGGACTTTCTTACTAGGTAAACACTGCAGACCATTAGCTGCCACCATCTAGCATTTAGACAGAGAAAGAAGTCCCAGAAAGTGTGTGAGTGTATCTCAGTGTGGGTGGAGTTTTTGTGTGAGTATGCAAAATGTGGGTGCGTGTTGAGAGATGATATATAGATGGACAAAGGCCAAACCATAAATGTAATAATAATACTGTAACCCACGGTCCGCAGCAAAGGACTCAGAAAGCCAGTTGGCTATAAAACAAACATCTCCAAGTCGGACCCTATCTCTAGCAACGGGCCCCGGAAGTCAAACAGTAATCCCAAATCCGGCCCCTACTTTTATTCCTTCTTCCAAGTTGGGAGAAGCCAAATATGCACTCCTAGCCAGTCACCAGAACCAAAAATTAAAACTTGCTTCTAATTCCTCATGCCAACAGCCTCTGCTCTCGGGGCATACGTGAAACTGCCTTTTCCCACTATCAAGTTTTTCCACTCCTGTGTCTGCCTTTGCATTTTGGCCACAGTGCAAGCCATGGTGGCTGACTCCATTGTTCTAGCAAGCTGGGAACCAACGGTCTTTGCTTGTTCTTGTTTGGATGATCTTCCTGTATTTCCGGTGTGCAGGAGCGTGTAGAAGCACGTGTGTATGAACATGTGAGTGTGAGAGGGAGGTGTGTGTGTGTTTGTGTGTGTGTGTATATGAGTCTGTGTGTGGTGGGGGGGAATGGCAAGGGTGCAGAGTAAGGAAAATGGTGGAACAGGACGCTGCACTCACCATGAGATCTCCTTGCTTCTGGGTTTGTTCCCTTTGCCCCTCCTCTTGTAGGGCTAATTTGGAGGGAGGGTTGGGCTGGGAAGAAGCAGGAGGGAAGGAGTTGGGTTTGGATGAGAGTCACTTCCGTGATACAGACAGTTGATGTTAAAAGCCAGACTTTCGTGTGGAGTAATAGAGTCCCTAGAACATCAAACCAGTCCCCCTACCACTCCCTCCCACCACCGCCCTCTAGAGCACAACACCTCGGAGCATTTCCCAGCCCACCTACTTCAGGACCTCCCTTTCTCCTTTCATTATTGAAAGCCAATGGTGGATTCCAGGACAAGGTTCCCACCCCTCTCCCCATCTCTGTGCCTTCCGTTCCCGCTGGAGCCTCCCTTTGGTCTTACAGTTGTGACTGAGTCCCTGACTTCAAGTTAGTTACCACCGTATCCGGATTTAATCTGAGGCCAGGCAGCCACTTGCCAAAATTAATGGTTGGTAAAATTAGAACAAACAGAGGTAAATAGCCTTTACCTAGCACACCATCTCCCTGTGATTTTAACAGCAGCAAAGAGATCACTGCGGTTTTACAATTTTCTGATCAATGATGGTAATTTTCCTCCCCTTAAGATACGGTTAATCACACTAAGGGTCTTAGAGAGCACAGGGGTCGAAAGAAAATTGCATGTTTGCACAGGCTTTCTGCAGGACTTCCATATATTTTGCACATCACGCTAACTGCTGGGGGGTTGTGCCGCCCAGGAGCTGCGCTCTGCGCACTCAGATAGATGGTGCAGAGCTTCCCGACTCTGCCATGGGATAGAGTCTGGGGTCCCGCCACAGAAAACCTGATTCCACAAAGCGCCCCGGCGAGCTTCCCTTTTAAAAATGGAAGAAACCAGGGCTGACACCCCGTCCCAGCCAGTGAGCACCTGGGGCCTGGCATCCCTAGTCCTAATAAGATGCGAGTGGCCTAATGGAGGGAACT
Source organism: Taxidea taxus jeffersonii (assembly GCA_003697995.1). Lineage (NCBI taxonomy): Eukaryota > Metazoa > Chordata > Mammalia > Carnivora > Mustelidae > Taxidea > Taxidea taxus. The sequence goes on along the minus strand of RCUC01127328.1, from coordinate 68,091 downwards.
CCCAACGCTGGGCATCCTCTCCCACACGTGGGGGTCATAGCGGTGGGGATGTGCATGCTAGGACGGGGAAAAACTGCCAGCTGGACTCAGCGCCAGCTCCGCCCAAACCAGTGGTCTGCTCACTTGCTCGGCAAGAGTTCTCTCCCTGCTGTTTTCCAGTCCGTCCACCAGTGTTGAACTTGTCTATTTCCTCCAGCTGTGTGCTCTGCATTGTCACCTAAGCTGCAAAACGATTGTATCTGTTGACTTAATCCACTTTAAAACAGTGAAATGCATACTGTAGGTCCAGGAACCAACTGGACATTTCATGAATCACCAACCCATTTCTTGTGAATACGAATGGAGAGTAACAGCGACTAATGTCACTGAAAAGCAATAACACACTAACCCCAAAACAGATAGCTGTGCCAGGGGCCAAGGAATTCTGGTTGCTTCCAGTGTTTACAACAAGCAGAGCACCAGGGATGAACTGACTAGAAGGGGGTGACTCAGGGTACCTGCAGGCAGAGGCTTAGAGACAGTATGGGTGTCTGGTGCCTCTTTCTCTCTGTCTTTCTTGGCACTACCACAAACATGATTATGAAGTTGCCTTCTGTCCCGCCTGGGCCCTAAACCTAAACCAAAGGAAGGACTTCAGTTAGAACACAAACACCTAACACACTCTAATCTCCCTTGCTTGCTGGTCTAAACATCCCATTGTTTCTCCAGGGCAGGACTGCCACCCCCATTCTAATCCAACTCAGTCCTATTTTTGTTTGCTGACCACCTCTGAAGACGTTATTGTTATGTAAGAAGGAAGAAAAGCAAAATGCAAATTTTTTTACCCCCTGAGAACAGATTCTGCTTCAGAAATGGGCCCTTTAAAAGATCATTGCTCTTTACCATAGAGCCAGCAATCAAGCCCTGTGGCAGTTTCCCAAAGGATCTGAACACTTATATCTGCAACAAATGCGTGTATCCAGATGTTTCTGGCAGCTTTATTTATAAGTGCTGAAACTTGGAAGCAGCCAAGATGTCCTCCAGTAGGCGAAGGAATTGGTAAGTGTGGTACAATCAGACAATGGACTGTTATTCAGCACCAAAAAGAAATGAGCTGTCATGCCATGAAAAGGCATGGAGGAAACTTATATGCACATTACTAAGTGAAGGAAGCCAATCTGAAAGACTACATTACATGTCCCACAATTCCAACTACACGCTGTTTGGGGAAAAGGCAAAACTCTGGAGATAGTAAAAAGATCAGTGGGTGCCTGGAATTAGTGTGGAAGGAGGGATGAATGGGTGGAGCATGGAGGATATTTAGGGCAGAGAAACCATATCATGGTGGATTTGTGTCATTTTACATTTGCCAGATCTACAGAATGTGCCACACATGAGAGAACCCTAATGTCAGCTATGAATTGGGGTGATTACAATGTATCAGTGTGCATTTCTCCACTGTAACAATTTGTACCGGTTTGGGAGGATGTCCACAATGGGAGGCTGTGGGTGTGGCGGGGGGAGTGTATGGGACATCTCTGTACCTTCCTCTGAATTATGCTAGGAACCTGAAACTGCTCTAAAAACACATGAGCTTTATAAAGAAAAAAAAAATAATAGAAATAATTTCTCTCTGGGGATGCAGAGTACATTCGGGCACAAGTATAGCATTGTCCTTGCCCAGCGATGGTGATGTGCCTGGCTGGAGGGAAGTGTCCCAGCCATTTTCTGATGGTACAGGTACCCCTCCCCCACTAGGCCCAAGCTGTCAAACAGCAGCTGCTGGCCACATGGAGTTCTTTTAATTTAAATTAATAAAAATGAAACCACAAATGCATTGTGCACTGGTCTCATCTTAAGGGCTCTATAGCTTACGTGGCTAATGACTACTGTATTGGGCAGATTTGGGACCTTTCCATTATCTCTGAAAGTTCTAATGGATAGCGCTGCTCTAGACTCTGGGCCGCCCCAGAGGCTCACCTGGGGTGCAGTAAAATCACCAATGGAGAACGCCTGTGGTCCAGGATCCTCATGCCCAGATCCCAAAGGACAGCTGAGCTCTAGACCCTTTTTCTAAGAGCCAGTTTCAAAAGATGGGGGCCGGTGGCAGGGCCGGGACTGAAAAGGGCTCCTGAGACCTTGCAGGGCAACTTCTCTTTTGCAATCCTTGCTGGTCTGACAGGCTCCTGCAGAATTACATCACTTCCTAAAAAACAGGCAAACACCTCTCCTTCAAGTTAGCACCGACCCAAACAAGCAGGAAACAGGAAATGTTCAGGTTTCAGGGAGGCTGAAGCCCAGCGCAGCATCATGACGGGGCGGCTGCGAGCGGACAGGAAGGCTTCCGGGGCTGCCCTCGCCCTTGCCCTGGCGATCGCGCTCCTTCCCACCGGCCAGGCTCAGGGTAAGCTACCTCCGGCTTTCCACTACCCGGGGAGGAGGAGAGCCTGGCTGGGTCAGTGCCCGAGGCTACAGAACTCTGCCCGGGAGGGGAACACCCAGAAAACCACGTCCTTTCTATAAAAGAAGGAGATGGAGTTTGGGGGGCCGGGGTGTGGAGTTTGGCAGGGGGGAGGGCTTGGCTCGCTTTCTGCCCCCGCAGCCGGCCAATCCTGCTCCGGCTCCCTCACTCCGTCTAACTTTCCTGCAATTTTTGTCCTCTCCCAAGTGCGGGGTCCCTGTAATTTCCCGGATTGGACGGGCATCTTAAAGAATCCATAAACTTTTTTGGCAGTTGGTGTAAAAGAATGTTTCGATCAGAAGTCGTGAATTTCCTTTTAATAATGTGGGCTGGAAAATCTGCTAGTAGCAAAATCTCCCGGAAAAACCGAGGTTTGGAAATGTACTACTGGAATGTATACTAAAGAAAACCAGTCAGTTAAAAAAAAAAAAAAGTAAACAGGAAATTATCGGAGGAGTTACCAGGCATCCCTTCTAACTTTTCAAGAGAAGTCTTTCATCTGTTTTTCTTTGATCTTGTTACTTTGGGGGATATTTTCTTTGCATGTGTCTTTACTAAGGAACCTTTATTTTAGAAAGTAATGTGATTGTAGCAAATCAAAGGTATTGGAAAGACAAAATATTAAATCTCATTATTTTGAGCTAAGAGGGGCAATTGATTTATACCCTTGACAGCTGCTACAATGAGCACAATCTCCCTCCATTGCCTCATATAGTTTTGTTGACTTGCCCTTGGGTAAATAAACTCATTGCCCATGATTTCTGTCAACAGATACTACCTGTTTCTAGTAGTGCCGGTCAGTATTTCAAGCAAAAGAAAAGTTCCCACGCTAGGGTTCTTTGAATAGGATGGGGGTTGGGGGGCGGGCACCAGGCACTGACCTAGCCTGTGGCAATTTCCTGGAGATTCACCGTCAGCAGCCAAACACACTGCCTGCCCCACCAGTTTCTCCTGCCCTGGGTGCTCTCCATGTGGTCTTGCCAGGCATCTGGGGTGGAAAGTGAAAAGTGAAAGGCAAACCATTCCCACTGGAAAGATGTCTGGTTGAAACGGGAGGTGGTGTTTCAGATGAGACCCGGGGACAATGTGTTGTCTTAGGCACAGTCTGGGGGCTGGGAGCGAGTATGAAGATGACGAAGCTCCAGGCGCACGGGTGACACAGGGGAAGATGCTGAAGCAGGGGACGGTTGGATGTCCAAGCCCCGCGGCTGCTCAGCTCTTCTGACTGGGACTCCGGGTCCCCCCTCTGCCCCAGTGGAGATCCATCTGGGTCAGACTCCTTTCCCTGCGGGGTGTCGCTCAGCAGTCCAGGAGGCAGAGCTCGGCCTTCCCACTTCCATGTCTTGTGAGTCTCAACACTATCGCAGGTGCCTCAAACACTCCCTGAGAGTAATATTTAAGGCTGCCTGAGTATTTTCTGGAGCTTCTGAGTATCTTCTTGACATTTCCGAGTTGAAGCGTAAGGCATCCAGGAGATGCAAAAAGGTCACGTGAAGACTCAGTATAAGTTTTCTTTCTAATGCTGGGCTCTGATCAGTGGCTCTTCCACAGTAAAGGCCTTTGGTTGCTCCTTATTTATGCCACTTGGACCCTTGCTTCAACCTTCCCAGGTATCTCCTCCCGTGTGCCCTCCACGGCCCAGTCATACCGAACGGAGCGTGTACTCCAGGTCTCTGCGGCTCTTGTCCAGAATGAACGACAAGTTCTCTTTTTTCTCCTTAGTGAACTCCTATATAACCCTAAAGACCCAGACTGGAAGTTGCCTCCTCCTTGATGCCTCCTTTGACTGCGCCTTGCCTGGTGGCTTTATCTGTGTCATGCCCACATAAAACTCAACTTCAGTACACACAGCTGATCACATAGAATCCTAAGTGTGTGTGTGTGTGTGTGTGTGTGTGTGTGTGTCTGTATCTCCCATAACGGTTGTGAGAGCTGCCAGAGAAAATGCTCCATAGCTTATCTTTGACTTCCCCAATCTTTGTTGGGATCCATATAAATAAAGAACTCCATAATTATTGACAAATGCTGCAATCATTCTAGAATGGATTTGAGCTTGAGCACTAAAAGCTGATGAGCTCCTGAAAACAGGTGGTGCGAGAATGTCAGGGAAGTCAAAGAGGAAAACCTGCATTTCAGCTGAGTGCAGAGTTTATGAGATAATCCAACATGCTTATTGGGCCCTGTCTGGATTTCCAATGTCAGAAAATGCAAACATGTCCACTCACAAAAAGCTATATAATCAAAGCCAAGGGGAAGTCTTTTATAAATTAAGAACTGATTATCTATTTTTTAATTAATCGACGTATATCCTTTTGAGCTAATGGTGCCTAAGACGTGAGGATGTGAGTTAGTATACGGGTGTCACACTCGTATTTCCTCAGTTCTTCAGGAAGTCTCTTGGAGATGTTTGGCAGTAGAATCCAGTCTACAGAGCAGCCTGACACCCCTCCTTGCAAGCATATTCCAGGATACAGCTCTCGTCAAGCCAACCACAAATAGGCAACATAATCTATTATCAGCAGTCCCAGGCTCTGCAGCAGTACCTCGGAGTCAGTGTCCTTTCTCTATACGGAGAGCCTGCTGCAGTCTTGATTACTGTCCCAAGTGAAATAATCTACTTAGAAGTCACCAGGAGAGAAATGAGAAAACAGCTTTTCTGGGATTTTGACCAAACAGATGAGCATAGTTAAAGAAAAGCTACGGTTTAGGTACCTTGGCCAGCGTTGGACGCTAAGAAAATTCAGACTCTATGTCAAGGCAACATTCTGTCCAGGGGGCGAGGGAGTCATTTTCACCTGGCTTCTTGCCCTGTGTCCTGTCAATGTCAGCTTAACACTATCAGAGAGCTAAAAGCAACCTCCCAAGACACCGAAAGCATGGGATTTATTAGCTGCGATGGGCAGGATGGTCTGTAAAAGGAGAGCTGAGGGCACCTGGCAGAAACAAGGAGTCTGTGTTTTCCCGGGTCAGGGTTAAACAGTGAGTTTGACGGGAAAGATTCGGAGATTTTCTGCACCCTTTCAGAAGAGTAAGAACCGTGTAATTAGTAGATAAACCTTGAGAAGAAAAGAAGGAATTAAAGAAAATACTATTTACGTAAACGGAGCTGCGCTTTCTGACACTGATCTCATTTCAATGAATGTGACTAGCATCTGCTATTGCCTGGGACAGTTCCAATTTCAAGTAGCAATAATGATGAGAGCAAACGCATATAGTCCTCATTGCATGCCAGGTGCCCTTCTAAATAATTTACATTTACTCACTCATTTAATTCTCCAAATGACCTTATATAGTGAGTACTAGTATCCCTGCTTTACATATGAGAAAATGGAAGCACAGAGAGGTTAAGTGACTTGCCTCGGGTCACACAGCTAAATAGTGGATCTAAGTAAGATTCGGTCTCAGGAGTCCATGCTCTAACATATACTATAGTGCCTCTGGGTTTTTAGCCTCTGCCAGGATACGTGTCTAGTTCCAGGTTTAGAAAAATATGTCTCTGGTACCCTTCCAACTGTAAATGTATCACATACATCTTAGACGCCCTCAATTGGGGTCTAAGGTTATTGCATATTAATAAAGGAGCTGTATTTGTTTGGTTGGGCCAGAGATGGGCCTACAGGAAAAGGGATGGAGCAAATTGGTTTAACTTTGGCCTGTAGAGGAGGAAGGGAAGGGCTGCAAGTTGCAGCAGGAGGAACAGAGCATCTGAGGATTAGCGAAGTTAAGACCAGAAGCAGGAAAAGTGGAATGACAGAGTCACCAGTAAGAGGCTTCAGGGTGTGGGAACCAGGGAGAGACAGCACAGCCTTGTGTTAGCTGCCCTGGGAGAGCCCTGCTGAGATCTGACCTGGAGGACCAAATAGCCTTCAGGCACCAAAAAACAAAACAAAACAAAAAAACCAGGCAGAAAGGGATTTCCTGGGGTTTAAAGTCCCTCTGTGGCTTTAAAAGCCTGATCTAAGGATCCAGAAGAGGGCTGGATCTTGGCTGGGTTGGGCCCGATTCTGCAAAGAAACAGTGCGACCTACAGTCAGTCTGCCTACCTGTGTCAAGTTTGCACCACCCTCAAATTTTGGCAAAGATGTGGAGAAAAAGGAACTTTACAGCACGGTTGGGAGGGTTCCCGAAATCCCCTAGCCTATCCTGCTGCTTAGCCTGTGCGTTGGGCTTTTCATTTCAGCTCTATTTTTCACTCTAGACAAATTTTTTCATTTCTAGAAAAAAAAGTCTGCTGTGTCTTGCTTTTATTTTTTTCTTGTTAGTTATTCTTTCTCTCAGGTCTTTTTTTTTTTTTTAAACATAGTCTTTTGTGCTAACTTTTATCTGCAGTTTATGTAGACCTAATCTTGTTGCTTGTTGCATCTGTTGATTCCCATTCATGATAGATATCTTGCAGGGGAAGTGTGCCTGGGTGGCTCAGTTAGTTAAGCGTCTGCCTTCTGCTCAGGTCTTGACCCCAGGGTCCTGGGGATTGAGCTCTGCATCAGGCTCTCTGCTCAGTGGGGAGCCTGCTTCCTCTTCTCTGACTGCCGCTCTGCCTACTTGTGCTCTCTATCTCTCTGTCAAATAAATAAATAAAATCTTAAAAAAAAAGAAAAGAAAAGAAATCGTGGGGGCACTGAGGACTTGCTGTGGCACACAGAGGATGACTTCACCCCATTTGACAGAAACCCAGGTTTCTGATTCCAGCACCAAGTTACTGTAAATACTTTTCCAATACAACCTAGTCCTGTTGCCATGGAACTGTGTTTGGGAGATTCAGAGGCAGTGATGGGCCGGGCTGAAGCTTGAACCTCAGGCTTCAAGCCTGGCTCTGGGTTGGAGAGGGGACAAGCTGAGCGGACCTCAGGGGTCAGACTCTAAGAGCTGTATGGGAGAGTGCCAAAAGCTCATGAAATGTATGAGCCAACAAAGCAGAGTCTTCTGTGGGGGCAGGTTAATCCCCAAAATGGGCAGATAAGGATGCCAAAGTCATTGCCAAGGAGAAAGAAGTAGACAGAATCAAAATGAACATCAGAAGAGGGGCCAGGGTCTACAGTGTCAGGATGATGATGCGATCAGCCTGGGGGTGGCACACCTGACTCTGTCTCTGAACTTTGTCAAAATCATTGCTCCTTCTTGTCCTTCTTCCCTCCCTCTTTCCATCCTTTCCTCTCCCCCCTCTCTTCTTTCTTTCTGTCTTTCTTCCCTCCTTCCTCCCTCCCTCCCTCTCTTCCTTCCCTCCTTTCTTCCCACAGCCTGGTATTTTAGCTTTAACTTTTTAAAAAATATATATTTTATTTATTTATTTGACAGAGAGAGAGAGAGAGAGAGAGAGATCACAAGTAGGCAGGGAGGCAGGCAGAGGGAGAGAGAGAAGCAGGCTCTCTGCTGAGAAGAGAGCCTGACTCAGGGCTCGATCCCAGGACCCTGAGATCATGACCCAAGCCAAAGGCAGAGGCTTAACCTGCTGAGCCACCTAGGCGCCCCTAGCTTTAACTTTTAACCCAAGAGATGGACCGAAGTCCCATGAAAACATTATATAGCCTCTTATGTTCCAGTGGGCCCAACCTTTGTCCTAAGAAATCCTCATAAGTAAATTTGTCTCTAAATTTAAATTTTCTGTATCATTTTTTCTTTTCTTCTTAAAAAAAAATTCTGGGGCCTGGGGATTTCCTTGTTTTTTGACATTTTGTTATACATGTAAAAAGTTGTCTCTTATATTTCATTCAGTATCTCTAGGTGTTGCATATTGGGAGAATTTTTCAGGTTACCAACTATATCAGATTACTGGAAAAGGAAATTTTTCTATATAATCAGCCTGGAGAACAATTTAGAAACATTTAGTCAGCTGAATATGTTCATATGTGACAACCTCAACCATCCAATCCTAGCTATATACCCCAGGTAAAAAACAAATGCACAGCAAAGAGGCATGGCCAAGAGTTGATTGTAGCATTGTTTGTAAAGATGGAAAAAGTAGAAACAACTTAAATGTGCATGCACAGAAGAAGAATACATGAAATTTAATACATTTGCAACATGAGATATCATACAACAGGTAAAATTAAGTAGTCCAAATGTAGGAAGATGCCTCAATCTCAAATGCAGTGTTGGCCAAAAGTGTTGGCCAACTGAAGATTATTATGCATAGAATGATTATATTTATTTAAAGTTTTTAAAAACACTCCAAATTATGCTTATCTTGCTTAGGGATATAAGCATATTTGAAAAGTTGCGACTGATACCATTAACTTTAGGAGAGCGGTTACCTTTGGAGAGGGTGGGAGGGGAATGAGATGGGGGCAGAGTACAAGAAGGGCTTCAACTGCATCTCTGGTGTGATTCTTTTCAGAAAACATCACGGGAGCCCTGGAGACAGCAGATGAAGGCCCAGGGGTCAATTTCGGTGAGTGTCCTGCTTTTTTCTGACCTGGAAGCTAGGAATGGTTTTTATGTATTTGAATGCTTAAATGAAAACTTATTTAAATGGTTAAATGACACCTGCCTTTTGTTTTCTGGACCACAAGATCTAAAATATTTATTCTCTGTTCTTTAAGAAAAAGTTTGCCAACCAATCCCCTGGTCAATATGGAAAGGTATCAGAAAATCAGTGGTGGGTACTCAGTTACCTGTTACATTGTTCTCTAAAAAAAAATGTAAGAAAATAAGTATAACCTCAATACAGTTATTACCTTAAAAAATTAATATTATCATATATCCAATCGATGTCTAATTAGCTCTGATAATTATCTTATAAATGTTTTTTAATAGTTGTTCTGTTCAAATTCAGATCTAAACAATATCAACACCTTTTAAAATAAAAGCCGTGGGACGCCTGGGTGGCTCAGTGGGTTAAGCGGCTGCCTTCGGCTCAGGTCATGATCCCAGCATCCTGGGATCGAGTCCCACATCGGGCTCCTTGCTTGGCAGGGAGCCTGCTTCTCTCTCTGCCCCTGCCTGCCGCTCTGTCTGCCTGTGCTCGCTCGCTCTCCCTCTCTAACAAATAAGTAAATAAAATCTTAAAAAAAAAAAGGTAGGTATACATTCATAATGAAAACTAACTAGAGTACCTCTGAATTCTTCTTGAGCTTTCCTCTATCTTTCCTTTCCATTGTTCCCAATCTCTTTGAAAGACAATCCACACGCCTTCATCTCAGCCCACTGACACCTGGCTGCTGTGTCAAGAACAGCCACTCAAATTCCTTTCTCTGGACCCCCAGTGCCTTCTAATAGCTAAACCCAAAGGACCCATTTCTGTCCATATTACACGTTATCCTCTGTATCACTCAATGTAATCAACAATGATGGAAATGCTCCTCTTCCTTGGGTCTTATAATGCCATTTTCTCCTTGATTTCCTAGGACATTGATTGCCCCCTTCCATTTTGGGATTAGGAGTCTTTTTCTTCCACCTGCTCATTTCATAGTAATGTCTATCTTTTATTTCTTATTCCTTACATCCTTACATCCTTCCTGGGCCATGGCATCCATGTTCATGGCTTTCATCTCACTCCATGGCTGAGTGAGATGAAACATCTCCCCCCACCCTGGCCTAGCTGCCCTGCTCTAGATCTGTCTTCTCGCCCTCAGTTCTCCTTGGGCACACCACAGGGACCCTAGGCTCAGCATGTCCAGAGAGGAACTCCTCAGCTCCCTGCTAGTCTAAGTCCCTGTTAGCTCTCACCTCATCTCCTTCATTAACTTCTTAACTTACCTCCTAGCCTTTAGTCTCATCTCCAACCCCATTTCATGTAACACCCAGAGCAATAGCTCTATAACAAAAGTTACCATTTCCTCCTGCACTTACCCCTTCAGTGGAATTTCATTTCCTTCGGGTAGCTTCCAAACCCCTTGACATCATTTCAAGGCCCCTTATGAGTTATCCTGGCTTCTTTTCCTGCTTACCCCCTGAAACTCACCCACCACACACCCTAGGTACAACTACTTGAATGTGTGTCAAACTCTGAGCCTTTCTGTGTGCTTCAGCTGTAATGCCTTTCCCTGACATCTTTACTGGATGAACTTCTGAGATTCATTTTTTTTTTAAAGATTCTATTTATTTATTTGACAGACAGAGATCACAGGCAGGCAGAGAGGCAGGCAGAGAGAGACAGGGAAGCAGGCTCCCCACTGAGCAGAGAACCTGATTCTGGGCTTGATCCCAGAACCCTGAGATCATGACCTGAGCCAAAGGCAGAGGCTTAACCCACTGAGCCACCCAGGCATCCCGAGAAAGTACTTTTTAAAAAAGATTTTTATTTGTCAGAGAGAGCATGATCAGCGGGGAGAGGGAGAAGCAGGCTCCCAAGTGAGCAGGGAATCCAATGCTGGGCTCAATCCCAAGACCCCAGGATCATGACCTGAGCCAAAGGCAGGCACTCAACCGACTGAGCCACCCAGGTGCCCCCTGAGAATGTATTCTTATCCATCTTCCTCTCAAACTAGGGATGAAGTTCAGACCCGGGAAATATGCACTGAGCAGCATGACAATTTGCAGAAAGATCTGGTAGTCACAAACATTTTGGGAAGACTTTTGAAAAGAATACAAAAATTTCATAGATGATAAATTTCAAGCCAGGAAGAGCTGATTTGAAAACTTGAAAAAGAAATAAAATTTCTGTAACATAAAATAAATAGAAAAATCTGCCAGGGTGGTGGGGGGAGGGGAATGACAGCACAGAAACATTTCCTGATTAATTAAAGAAGGTAGTTTGAAAGGAGAGTTATTTACTGGAGAAGGGTCCATTTGGTGGTGGCATTTTGGTTTCTTTTCCTTGAAACAAAACCACCAAATCTAGTTTGTTTTTGAAATTTTCATTTTTCTTCTATGTGTCTTTGCTATATAGAAATTAAAATGTATTTATTATTTCCTGCTTCCCCACCCCACTGTAGTTTTCAGAAACAGGAGACCAGTGGTTCCTAGGGCTTGCGGACATGTGCTTTCTTTCTTCCATTGACAATATTATTTTAAAAATTCATGTATTCTTTTTTAAACATAATGCTTCTCTTTTATGGTTAAGATTACTAGATTTAGCAAATAAAAATAAAGGACACCCAGTTAAAGGTAAATTTCAAATACACACTTTTTTGTGTGTGTTTAAGAACATCTTGTGCAATTCAGTATAAGTAGAGACCACACAAATATTGCATGGGACACATTTATGCTAAAAAATTATTTGTTGATCTGATATTCAAATTAAACTGGCCATCCTGTACTTTAGTACCTCTATGACTAGGATTATCTTTTCTCAAGCAAAGACCATCCTTACGTTGGTATATCACTAAGAGCACAGCCATATTGGTCAATGTACCCAATTAACAAATATTAGAAGAAAATTTAGGCTGAGCCCTAGATCAATCATACAAATAATAAGTATAGGAAATGTGCTGGAAAAAACAAAACAAAACAAAAAATATCCCAGTGATTGCATAGACTAAAACCGGGAATCCAAGAATGGATCAACGTTAGAGAATCTACTAATGTAATTCATCCCATTAAACACCAGAAGAGAAAAAAAATTGTACGATCATAATGATAAATGCAGAAAAGAGGCTGGCAAGAGAGTGGGACAGCCAGCATCAGTAGTTCAAGCAGCAACACTCAGTTCTCAGTGCTAGAACCCTGTTAGATTGGCCAGGAGGGAGGGGCAGGATTGAGTCTTTCTCAAGGTAAAGCAGGATCAGAAACAAGCAGGGCTTAGACACCCGGTAAGGGACTTTGCTGGCCCCAGAATATCCAACCCCCAATCTGCTCTAGGGACCTCAGGAGATTGTCTCCTTCCTCAGCCTCCCAAACTCTTGCTCTGTGCTCCCCGATAGGCTGGCGATGGGAACTTCTGCTTACACCTTGTCCCCCTTTCTCAACTGCAGCTCATGATGAGGGTACCGTAGTCCCTGAGATAGTAGCCCACATCTCCTTTCCCTGCTCTCCTGTCCTCTGATTTGTCACAAACATCTATCTACCACTTCATTTCTTGGCTTGTCCCTGTCTTTCGGTTGCTTTCTCTGACAACTCTGAGTTGTCTCGCCTAGATGGAGGACCTCTGTGCCCCGAGGAGGAGCCCACTTCTCTCCCTCCCCTACTCAGAGCGGGGCTGGTAGCAGGCCAGGGAGAGGACAAGGGCATGGCCAAGAACATTGGTTTCCAGCTTACTCTCTAGAATTGTATTCTTGAAACTGGCTATTCAAAAGAGAGATAGAAATATAATAACAATAGAAAAGTATTCGGATTACTAATGACAATAAATATTATTTTGATAAAATCCTTTCATTTCAAAGCACTTGTACATCTATTATCCCACTGATGGTAGAAAGAGTTTTCAATATGAAAAATGCATGTGTATTCTGTCCCATAAAAATACCTGAATTCCTTTAAACTGCCAGGTACCACAGGCCAGAATAGGTCTCCAGTGTGCAAAAAGGTAGTCAGACGGTCAAAAAATGAAGCTTCCCCACGTGAGTAACTTCAGACCGGGACAGCCTGAGGGTCTGGGCAAGTCTGATTAAATATGAGTAAGCTTTCTCTTAAAAAGACATCAATAAACAGTTAAAAACAGAAAAGACATCAGAGCACTGTGGGCTCCCCTTTGTGGGGCGTGTTTTCATCTGATAGTAAATTGTAATTGCAGGTGTGTTTCTCAAGGCAATGCAGTGAAAATAGAACCAAGCTTCACAAGTAAATTCCCAGAGCAGACTATTGCAGGGAAGCATTTTACCAGAAGACCCTCCTCAAAATAAGCAAAAGGAACATTTGTCAACCTTCTTTCAACATGAGACATCATCCCCTTTAGTCAGCCGATGGCTGGAGAGAAAGGGTTTGCAAAACACAGGCACCACTTTCCCTTGGACCTCCCTCTGATAGAACCTGCCCTTACCCCTCAGTGCTTTGCCTCCCATCCGTTCAGCCACACTTATGCTGACCATATCTTCTTCAGCTAAATATGCCAGGAAAAATATGTTCAGGTATATTTTCAATTAGCCAAAATTGTTAAATACATCATACAACAGAGCATATAATGAAAACAACAATCCTTCTGAGTCGGTAGTCCTATTCCCAGAGAATTAGGTCACCTGTGGGAAATTATGTGGAACACTAGATTCCCTCCACCCCACCAAACAAAAACTAGAAACATGAAATTTCATCACTCAGGAGTCTTCACTTGGCATTAAACCGTTCCTCTCATTTCCCAGTGTTTTCTTTAAAATTCAGGTAACCTTTTGAGGAAACCACCTGAGAGCCCTAGTTCTCTTTGTGAGTAAGAACGCACTGTGTGTATTCTTAGAAGAGGGTGGACAGAGAGAGGAGGACAGGATATTCTTGATAAAAAGGTGAGAGATGTCCTGTTATTGTCTCTCCAACTAACCTGACTTATTTCCATTTCCTGAGCAACTTGTACCCAACGGCGACTGCACAGCAGACAGGGTTCCAGGTGTTAGGGAGAGATATGGCGCCAAACCGTGGAGGCATTTGGCAATAAACAAGTACCTGAATGAACTCCTCTCAGATGATAAACAGTAAGTCAGCACTGTTTTGAAGCCAAGTAAACCAGAGAAAGGGCAGAACAATTCAGAAGCCATGAAGGATTGTATCCCAGTGGCCCACCATCAAGGAGCCATTGTCCATCCACTTGGTGTTGGCATGTTCTGGCATCAAACGTAATCACCCTCCCACAGACAGGCTGGGGCCCCATGAGTCTGCCCAGTCATCTGTTCCCATTCTTCCCTGGCCCATCACAGCCAGATTCTACAGATGCTGAGCCACTGGTTTGTAAGAAGATGCCAGAACCGGAGAGAGAAACCATTTACTTGATGGCCACATACACCCATTCACCTATTCGTTTTGCTTCCAGAGGCTTCTTTCTGTGTAGGGGTCTCCAATCACCTTTAAAGCTGGCAAGGACTATCTTCACGAATAACAACAAATTAAAATAAAGTCAAGTGAATTACAGTCTAACTTAGTAACTCTCAACCCAGCATACTTCCTTACTGCATGCTTACTGCTGAAAGCTCTGGGGCAGCTTTGAGGACATATCGTTGCCCAGGTGCAGCTGCAGATACCCTCACATAACGGATGTGGGTGTAGCTTAAAACCCACCAGGCGATGTTGGTGGACTATGAGTGTTGAGAATAAGAGGTGTTACCAATAATTAAGCACAACTAAATAAGCTTGTCTGGGCAAGTTAGACCAATAGCTGTCAAAGTATGGTGTCCAGACCAGCAGCGGCAGCATTGTGTTAGAAATGAAAATCCCTGGGGCACCTGGCTGGCTCAGTCAGTAGAGCATGTGACTCTTGATTTTTGGGTTGTGGGTTCGAATCCCACATTGGGTGGGGAGATTACTTAAAAATAAAATCTTAAAAAAAAAAAAAACACCCTTAAATTTCTTGGCATCCTCCCCGCACTCTTTGTTTGAGGAGCTCTCCAGATGATTCTGACTCTAACGTTTAAGGACCACTGGTATAAACCTCCAGGCTGAACTGTCTGCGGGCACTGCTACTGGAGATAAGGGTTTTATGCTCCAACACATTCTCTCATGTTCAGACTTATTCAGGAAGTCATGGTTGTCACGGTGCTCTCTCAGTCCAGCCTGGTCAGAGTCTCTCAGGAGCCCCAGGCTTCAGTGATGATTTTTCAGCTACAGCATTCTGGTGATGGAGTTGACAGCTTTTGGCATCCAACTCCCTGACCTCTGATTCTTCCCTGGTTTGCCAAGAAGGAGCACGGAGAGCAGGAGGGAAGGGTGCTGGAGTGGCCCAGGGGGAGACCGGAAATGGGTAGGGACTGGGTGCATTGGTTCTCAACCTTGGAGTCACCTGGAGAACTGTAAAAAATACTGAGGCCGGGGCTCACCACAGATATTGTGAGGTAAAGGTTTGGGCATCAGGAGTGTGGAAAGGTTCTGAGGTGATTCTTTCATGCAGCCAAGGCTGAGAACCCCTGGAGAGCTTCTTGGTTTGATTTTGTCTCATCCTTCTCACACTGACTGGCTCTTTGCTGTGTGCAGCCCTACATGGGGCTGAGAAGTAGGCCGACTTCTTGAGTTTAGTGTCTTGAATGTCTTGAAATTCACATCCTTCTGTTACTCCTCAGAGCAGGAGTGAGTTTGAATGCCTGCTTTGTGTTTCCTTTCATTTCATTATCTGAATTATCAACTTGTTAAAAATCATAAAATAAAATGAAATATGGGCACCTGGGTGGCTTGGTAGGTTAAACGTCTGCCTTCAGCTCAGGTCATGATCCTGGGGTCCTGGGATCCGGTCTGCATTTGACTTGCTGCTCAGCGGGGGTTCTGCTTCTCCCTCTGCCCCTACCCCTCTTTGTGGTCGCACATGTGCACTCTCTCTCTCTATCTTGCAAAAAAAAATCTTAAGAAAAAAATCTTAAAAAAATAAAATGAAATAAAAGTTGACATAATATGGGCACGGAGTCCACATACAAATGAAATAATGGGTCCTCTGATTGAGGCCCAACCTACTTGATGCTATCCCAAGTTTAAGCCATTCTCCCAGCTTTGTTCTACTTTACATTACAACAGCCGCGTGGCATCCTTTCAGTTGGTACCTAATACTTGTTTTCTGTTTTTTTGTTTTGTTTCTTTCCCATTTAAAAAAACTAGAGCTAGGTTGCATATCTGTTCCACTTTCAAAAAAAGGAGAAGTTAGATGGTTTGCCTCGCTGGGAAGCAGAGTCATTTCCACTTAGTGATGGTGTTTGGAGCAGGGGGAGGGGTGTGACGTGCCTGTTCCGACCGAGGCTGGCTGCCAGGCTCACCAAGAACATTTCCCCCACTTTCTGAACCTACCTCTGAGGATCTGCCCCAGGGTCTTTGCCAGATGTGTAGAATATGCGTCCCAGATGTGTTTGCATGGTTATTGTCAATAATCCTTTGGGAGGGATGCTGCAGGCGCAGCTGATGAGCTGGTAATTTTAGGATTTGAAGATTAAAAGCCAAGTGGAACACTTTCCTCATTCCCATGCCCACACCCATGATGTAGAGATTTGGCGGGACCTGAGCGGAGGGAGAGAGACAGTGAAAGGGAGAGTGCAGGGTGGGGGTGGGGAGAGTGTGCATGGGGACCCCTTGAAGACAGAGCTTCCATGGTGGCCTGGAGCCCTGGCTGCCCCACACAGATTCCCTGGGCAGGTCACTTGCAGGGCCCAGGCCCCACGGGTGACCCTCACACAGCCTGTCTGCTTGTCCAGTACTGTCGTTGCTCTTCCTTCTTCTCTTCTGTGTTTTTGCAGCCTAATGCCTCTCCCTTTTCATCACTCACAGGCTCGACCCTCTCCATTTCTGCAGCTTTCTCAGTTTTAGCCCCTGGGCCATACATATTTTACCCTGAAATATGTCCAAATTTAGGTAAGCAGACACAAAGAGGACAAAAAAATGAAGCCGTTATAGCGGACAGATTAGTCCCCTGGGGAGCAACAGAGAAACCAGTGAGTCTAGAGATGGGGGAGGGTGAAGGGGTGGAACACAAAGGAAGTAGAGAATCACCAGCACCTGGCAGGAGTGTGGGGCTCTCTGGGTTAGACTTAGCTGCATTTTCATGTTTGTGATTCCCTTTGCTCTTCCTTGGAACATGATGGGGTAGGCAGGAAAGGGTCCTCCTTTCCTGGCCTTTAAGAAAGGGAAGGTTGAAGCCAGGAGGGGCTTTCTCAGGCCCTGTTGGTAGGCATCCTGTCTGCCACGATGCCACAGAGATGTCCACAAAGTCCAAGTACCACACAAGACATGGCCCTGTACGTTCTGCTTCACACACAAGCCCCAGACTCACTTCCTGAGAGATCTGGGTTTTCCCGTAATAGTGCTGGACCCCTTAGGTTGGTTATCCCAGAAGCATAGGGTGGTTCCTACAGGAAATCACTCTTGACAGTTATGGGCCTCAGCAAGTGCTGCTTAGAAAAGTCTGGGGTCCAAGGCATGTCCGAGGTCGTGTAATTTCAGGGGGCCCCGTGTCCATTGGGTTAAAAGTTGCTGTTACCCCATGGGCCACAGGACAATCTCCATAATGCTCCTGAGAAACATCCCCTGAGTTATCCTCTGAACTCCCCTGCCTTGTCTTATGACCCCTGGCTCTTCTGTGGTTCCCACCTTCGGTTTGTCCATCCCTGGTTTTCTTCTGAACCTTACCTCTGTCCCCTTGGTCACCCATGCTTGGTCACTGACCTGATTCAGTGGCCCACCCTGGTTTCCCAGCTCCCCTGTTGATGACATGTAATGCTCCTGGCATGAACTCTTGGGGCTGAACCCCACTCTTGGTCAACTTCTGCCCCTCCTTTCTCATCAAACACTTTCTGCACACCCAATATTTTCCTAACTTAGTTTCTGCCAGTCCTCATAGTGTGAGACCTGGGCTGGAGCTATCTCGGAGAAGTTATGAGGGCAGATCTCTAAGAGTAGTTTGGTGCTGCCTCTTCTCCCCACTGCACCCAACACCTCGCCCCTGCTCTCTCTACACTTGAGATGAAATATGGACAGTACAGGGGCACCTGGGTGGCTCAGTTGGTTAAGCATCTGCCTTTGGCTCATGTCATGATCCCAGGGTCCTGGGATCAAGTCCTGCATCGGGCTCCTTGCTCAGTGGGCAGCCTGCTTCTCCCTCTGCCTGCTGCTCCCCCTGCTTTTGGTCTCTCTCTTTCTCTGACAAATAAATAAATAAAATCTTTTAAAACAATACAGACTGTACAGGCACATGTGCCAACTGAAGGATGTACAGGGGTATTTATTGTGACATCTCTGAAAATGCAAAAGAAACAACCTAACTTTCTGTGAATAGGAATAGGTTATGATACAACCAGATAATAGGGAGAAAACAACTCTCTGTATAGAGACAAGAAATAATCTTGAAAACCAGTTTTTAAGTAAAAAAAAGCAAAGGGCAGAACATATGTAGACTTTGCTATATTTTGTGTTTAAAAAAAAAAGAGAAAACAGGAAATGATACTTAAAATAGAGAGTTTCTCTGGAAGGCAACAGAAATAGTGGCTACCTCTGGGGAAGGAACAGGAATAACTAGGGGACGTGGTGTAGTGACATTTCCTTTCTGACCTTAGTACCATGTGCCTAAGTACCATGTCTAAGTACTTGTACCATGTACAAGTACCATGTCTAAGTACCCTGTGTTTAATAACTCAAAAATTCTAATTAAAAACAAGATAAACACTGTATGTGTGGAAATGTGGAAGTAGATGGGGCTTTGGGGATCACCCCTTAGTTGTACAAACTAGGACAGTAGGCCACAGGGGTGAAGTCATTCAAATTCCCGCTACTATGAAGTGAGAGAGTTGTGACTGGAAACTTCACTGTCCTTTGGCACCTATGCTCTAGGGAATGCAGTTTTCAAACCCCATGTAGCAGAACTTATAAATGTCAGGGTTGTAACCCAGGGAAAGACATTCGAGACTCAGTTTCTTCGTCTGTAAAATGTGCACAATAAAGTCATGAAGATGAAATTAGGCAGTGCCTGTTATCCTAGCTAGTTCCGAGCATACAAAGCATCGGAGTAATGCCAGTTACCATTATTTATTATTTTTGGCTATGATGGTGTTGGATGGGGCAGAGAGAGCTGAGAGGAAGGTTATCATAGAAGCATCTGGAGATGAAGGCTTATAAGGTAAAGAAAAATAAAATAGGGAGAGAGAGAAACTGACCCCTTGGTTCTTATTTATTCAGGTAGTCACTAGAGATTCTGAGAGAGTAAATGATGCTTCATGTGGAAAATGTATGTTAGGGTGTATGTGAGAGGGATATGGGGAGAGAAATTCCAGCCCTTTTCACCGCAAATTGTCACTAAAGGCCACCTGTGACCAGCATTACCCTTTATGCTAAAAAATGAATGTGCAACATGGGACCATCTGGTTGTACCATTTCTCTTTCATTCTTGATTATCCAAATGCCCTCGTTATTCCAGCTACCACATTTCCTTCCTTATTTTCTTTTCTTCTGGGGCCAGGGTCAAGTGGTGACTCAAAGCCTTCCTTGGAGGGGTGGATGGTTGAGCGTCCAGTTCTTGGTTTTGGCTCAGGTCATGATCTCAGGGTCGTGGGATCAAGCCCTGCATTGTGCTCTGTGCTCTCAGCAGGGAGTCTGCTTGAGGTTGGCTCCCCGTCTCCCTCTCCCCTGCCTCCGGCTCCTGCTCTCTCTCTCTTTCTCTCTCTAAAATAAATAAATTTTAAAAATAAAATAAATAAAACTTAAAAAAAAAAAGCCTTCCTTGGAGAGGTGCCAAGCCCATCTTGCTGTTCTGGGCAGCTTTGCTCACAGTGCATCTGGGCTGAGGAGCTTCAGCTTAGTAGGAGTCCTGCAAAGCCACGGTTTCTGGGACACATCCCCTCACCCTTCCTCTTCGTGACAGGAAGCCACCTCCTTATAGGCAGAGGGGCAAGGACAGGGGGTTCCCTCTCTTGTTCACCACTTGATGACTGGTAATCATCATTTCCTATCTTATCGGAAGGAAATAGCATGTGAGGTTTAAAGCTTGGGTTCTGTGACTAGCCCTCTTGGGTTCAAATCCTCCTCCATGATTGCTCTGTGACTATGGGCAAGGCATGTAACCTCTTTGTCCCAGTTTCCATCTGGAAAAATGGTAAGGACAAATGAGATAATCTGTGTAAAAGACAGAGCACAGGACTTATCTTGGTCAGTTCTCTAGGCAGGTTAGCTTGACATAGTGGTGGCAGCCTTAGCTGTAGTAGAAGTAAGGGAATGAGATAAAAGGCAAGTCTGGGGATTCGAGGAAGGTCCGTGAGCACTGACCTCAAGGAACAGGGTCAGTACCATCAACTGCACCTGCAAAGGTGCTACTCCCCTTCCCCCACCCCCGATGCCCCGTAAATGTCTAGTCCTCTCTGGCTGGATTATCAGTGAAGCGTGCTATTTGGTCCCAATAGTTCTGCAAACAAGGTGACTCTAATGAAGAGGTTGTTCTGTCCTCTAATGAAGGACAAACATCTTTTCCTGGTTCAGGGTGATACATGATGAATCAAAGCTCTTAACATAGGTTATTATTACTAACTTATTACCTTGTTTCAAAAACAAGGTATATATATTTTGTCTATATATAGACAAAGCCACTTACCCCAGACAGGGGTCAATAAATAGTAGACATTTTTTAAAATCCTGCTTTTGGCAGAAACACATGAGGAACACCGGTTGGTTAGACTCTACAGTTTGTGACTGATTCTGATTGTTTTGGGTGGCATTTACCAATGAGATTTTCAAGTGGATTCCCCGGTCTTGGAGGAAACTGAGACATTGATCTATATAATAACAACAAAAAAATTAGACTATGATCAAACAAATATTTTTATAAATAAAATCAGAGGAAACCATTGTCATTGAGTCACACAGATGGATAGGAGTGGGATGGGCCGTGCAGGGACCTGCTCCGACATTCCGCAGGGCGAACTGACCTCTGGGTAGAGAGCCTGGCTTGGAGCAACTGACTTTTCTATTTGAACAGCACCTTGCTCTTTAGAAAAAATTTTCCCATACGTCACCTTATTGGATTAGTTTCCTATGGCCCAAACTCATATGCTCTCTTCCTTGGTGGGCCCCATTTGAAGGATAAGCAATGCTATACTATGGTAGGATGAAAACCTTCTGCTTACCCTACTGTGATCTCTAAGTAGCCAAGGTGATGGGAGATTTTTCAGATAATCGTCAGGCTCATAGTCCTTCCCTGCCCTGGGATGAGCTTCAGGATGGCTTTCCAGCACAATCAGAAATTCAAACAGAATAAACTTGCTTAAGGTTTCTTAATAGGGAAAGTTCTAAAGATGCTTTTTATGAAATACATTTAAATATTGGTGTAGTTTCTTTAGTCCCTAAGGGAACTTCCTCCTTGAGAACGCCGCCTTACAAACGAAGTACGCACTGGGTTTGTATTTAGAACCCAGGAAGATTTCTGTCAGATGATCTCAGAGAGACTCAGTTCTCTGCACAGTGTGGGAACTGACACTGAAATCCAATCAGTCACCCCAGTTTCTAAGAATTCTTCCACACTGATATAGGTAAACTTTTATTAAAAATTAGGACAGTGGGGGACACCTGGGTGGCCCAGTCAGTTAAGTGTCAGAGACTTAGACTCTTGGTTTGGGCTCAGGTCATGATCTTAGGGTCGTGGGATAGAGCCTCGTATTGGGCTCTGTGTTCAGGGGGAGCCTGCTTCAGATTCTCTCTCTCCCTCCACCCCACCTCCTTGGCTCCTGCCCTTCCTCACGCGAGGGCGCACACAATCTCTCTCTCTCTCAAATAAATGGATAAATAAATAGATAAATAAATAAATAAAATCTTCAAAGAAAATTGGGACAGTGTGCATTCCTTTATATGTAAGTGTTGTGAGGAAAGTAGTTCACTTCTAGTAGATATGAATTTAGGTTTATCCAGAAATGTTATTGAAATAGCATGATCTCCCATAGAAGATGTTCTGGAATATCACCCTTGATATAACAAAGCTTCTCAATGCTTTTTGCGCAAGCTTGTCTAACGTACCTGGTCAAGGCTAGCCTACCTGCATTTGTGCAAGATTTCTCTCTGGGCTCTGATTCCATGTTCAATATACTCCCAGCCTGAGCTCCATTTACGTTAAATTGATACTTGGTCACACTGAACTGGAAAATCAAAGGAAGGGGACCAAGTTTACCACTGGATGCATATAGGATGTATTTAAAAATCATTGGAAACATGATATAGTAACTTTATCTCCATGGCAATCTCAATTTTGTGTGTGTCCCTACAGATTCTCTTAAGGAAACAGAACAGTCAGCGGATATGCCCCTGGAAGAGGAAAGAAGAGATGAAGATTTTAATATACAAAATACACTTTTTACAGTGACCACAGGAGCACTCGCTGCAAATTCAAGTTTTAGCGACTTTGATGAGGATGAGAATCAGTTAGAGTTTGTATTAATGGTGTTGATTCCACTGGTTTTATTTGCCCTCCTGTTTTTATCAGTGATAATCCTTATAATACGCTATAAAAGAAAAAAAGCCAAACAAGGTAAATATTTTGTATGTTCCCATTTCTGGACAATTGCTTCATGTGTTAACAAACCAATAGTAAAACAAATTTTTTTTTTTGCTTCTTCTACACAGAAACTTCTAGCCGAGGATCTCAGAGTGTCTTACAGACATGTGAGTAGGATCCTAAGGCTGTCTGGAGTGGGGAGCGGGGGAGGAAAAAGAAGGGAGTGGTTTTAAAGTTGAACAACCAGGACTACATAAAATAGTAAATGATGACTATTCCCTTATTTTTCAAAAAGGGAATGGCTTCAGCCTAAATTGAGATTTAAAACACACAGCTGCCATCTCTGTACCTAATCCAGATGAGGGTCTTTTTTATATTGGCCAAGAGGTCCATGCAGCTTTCCATAAATTGGAGGAAACATTCAAAATGGCGAAGCGGTGGGTCAGCTTGAGACTAGGGAAGGGAAGTTTGATTATCTGGGCTTGTCTCCACCGGAAGAGGATTCTTCTGTCGTATATCCTGTGTATTATATATGATATATTCTGTATATTTCTGTTGAAGATACTGTTTTCTCCTCCATGCCCCATCCCAACCTGATTATGAAAAGACCCGAGTAAGCATTGTTCTTATTCTCATTAAAGCTATGCTAACTTTCGTATGAGATTCCTAGTTGGCTGAAGATTACCAGCATCAGTCTGAAACCAAATCTGATGGAGAATTCCCTAGGTCAGAGATCCCTCTGTGTACATTCAATTCCAAATCTAGGAGCAACAAATACTAGGTGTCAGAGTTTTCTAAGTCCAGAGCAGACTTGAGTACTTTTGGCTTGTGCTGGTAAAAATGACTTAAAGTTAAAGCCTTTGGTTATTCCAAAAATCACTCAAGAATGAGACCATTGCTAATGAGCTACATATTGATATGTATATACAAACTCACTCAATATCCCTCACACTCTCTAAGAGGGCACCTCTAGATTTGAGATTATGCCCTTGGCCTTCGGGCCTGGCTCACTGTCCTTGACCAGCAGAGCCTTTAAGTTCTCGGCAGGAGCTATAAATGGTCATTTTCCATTATACCAGTAGGTATGGTAAATGCGAGCTAGGAAAGGAGCACTGATGTGCGTTAGCTTTCTTGGCAGGAGCCAATATCATAGATTACAAGGGAGTCGAAAAAACACATGTTTCTCCACTGCTTGAAATTTCAGGGTGACCTAGTAACAGTGGTCACATGGGAGCTCCTTTGTAAGCTAAAGAAAAAGATAAAGCAAACAGAGCTGTCTGAACCCCATTTTTTTAACCTCAGGGACAGTAAGAATTTCCTGCCTAAACCGTAGCCCAGTAGCCCATCTTATCTAACAATATCATGGGGCTGGGAGGGGGGGCAGGACAGGGGTGTCCATTCAAATGTGCATGCTTTCAGGCTCTAAATACAGAAAGGGATTTTTCATGGAACTTCACCGTGAGCATCTCCAAGTTCAAAAGCCATTTGACATCAAGAACTGGCCTCCTTCTCCGAGGGCTCATGCACCCTGTACTGAAGCCACACTCCCAAGTATTTGCTGCTCCCAGAGCCTGGCTTACACGTTCACGATGTTTTCTTACATGACTGGTTGATACTACTCTCCTGTTTGGGATATCCTTCTTGTCTGCTTGGCAACCTTCTTTTTCCATGCCCAGTTCTGAAGATTTTATGAAGCCTTGAGTAATCACTCCCTGGGCAAAATGAATGAATCACGGCCTCTTCTCTGCTCTTACAGACTGTGGTCTCACTTACAGTGCATGGTATTTATGTTGGCATAAGTTGGTGACTTGTCTTTTTTTTTTTTTTTTTTTTGGTCTCTCTTACTAGGTTATGTTCTCTTTAGGACCAAAAGAACCAAGGACTTGCCTTGTTTATCTTGTTTAATGGTGTGGTTTGAAGGTTAGAATGTGGACTCTGGAACCACACTGCCCGGATGGCTTTTTTTCCTAGCCCTATGACTTCTCTGATTCAGTTTCCTCATCCGTGAAATGGGCAAATCCAACACTGGGCTTACAGAGCCGTGTGAGAAGTAAATGGATTCATCTATGTAAACCGCTTAGGAAAAAGAGTAGCTGGCATGTTGTGTTAGCTGCTGCTTCTCATGATTACTGCCCCTTCAACCTGACACAGTGTGTAGCCCAACACATATATCAGCAGCCTGATAATTGTGGTTGAAAGAGCGATTTCATGAAACAGTGTTAGTACTTTTTTTTAGAAGAGTATCTACCTATTCCCAGAGATAAAGAGAAACTCGAAACTTATTCTTGATACAAATTGGCACATTCTTTTTGTTTTAAATATGCCTCACTTTAAGAGAAACAACCCAGGCCTCTTAAGATTTCAAAACAATTGCTTATCACAAGTTTTGACAGAGAGAGCTTTATTTGAATATTTCCTTTACTATAGATACGGATGGTTCACTGCTTAACACATGGGTATCTCTTCAAACAAACTAAATGCTGGAAAGTTGACCACTCCTGTCTGCTGAAGTCCATATTTTATGTTATAATGCAAGTCAATTAAAAGAGAGAGGCGCCTGGGTGGAGAAGTTGGTTAAGTGTCGGACCCTTGATTTTTGGCTCAGGTCAGCTGTTAGGGTTGTGAGATCGAGCCCCACGTCAGGCTCCATGTTCAGCAGGGCATCTGCTTAAGATTCTCTCTCCCTCTCCCTCTGCACCCCCTTCCCAGCTCTCTAAAAAATAGATAAAAAGAGATGGTTCAAATTAACAAAATCTGATTTAAATATTTTTTTTTCCAGGGAAAATAAAACTGTCATGCTGGGTCAGACCAGCATTTTGCTTGGGAAGCATCCAAAACAATGTTCTGTGGGAGGGCATGGATGATGTCCCCTCAGCAACTTAGAAATAGACACGTATGGTCCCTCTCCCACCATGTGAATAGAGCCTGGTTCTTCATCACCAGGAAGTAAGCCTGTACATTTGATGACAGGGGAGGACCTGGCCAACACCTGTAACAAGAACCCTTCTTCCAACTGGCAATCACCTTCTTCCTTTGGGCTTGTCCATTTCAAGTCCAGGAGAAGGAAAGTGCTGGGTGGTAACTCTCTGTTCTACTGTCCTTCTTCCTAGACCTCCAGGAGTTACATTTGCAGTTGTTATCATTTAACTTTTTTTTTGTAAAGATTTATTTATTTATTTATTTATTTATTTGACAGACAGAGATCACAAGTAGGGAGAAAGGCAGGCAGAGAGAGAGAGAGGAGGAAGCAGACTCCCCGTGGAGCAGAGAGCCCGATGTGGAGCTTGATCCCACGACCTGGGATCATGACCTGAGCCGAAGGCAGAGGCTTTAACCCACTGAGCCACCCAGATGCCCTCATTTATGAGGCACATAGAGACACATGGGCTGTGTCTCTATGAGTGCTGCAAGGAAAACAGCTGGCAGGAAAGCCTCACTTTAATCAGGCTGTGACAACATGGCACCTGGCACGGCTCAGTACATCTCCAGAAAGACACTCTCTTGCTCAGGGTTCTGCGTGGAAAGAAAGCTTAAGCAAGCCAGTCTCCTATTCAGCTCTGGCCCCCACAGCGCACCACTTCCCCCGCCCCCTGCCAGCCCAGCACTCCCACCACCAGAGGTGCACAGAGGAGAGTGGCTGACCTTGGGGCATGGGTGGCTAAGTGGGTGTAACTGGGAACTGGGGGAGGACAAAGTGGGAAGGAGGGTATGGAATGGAAGGGCTGTAGGAGGAAAGATGGAATTAAGAGTAGATGGGGGGTTGTGTAAGAGGTGCATTTGCCCTCCGGTTGCAAAGGGAGTAGATGGCTATTAATAAAGACATAGAGGCCAGGTGGAGTGGTGCGGGCAGTGCCTGATTGCTGGGGAGGTATAATTGGTCTCCCTCCTGGCTTAATGCTCGTTGCCGGTGAGCTCTCCCAGATGTTTTTCTGTTGCCATGGTGGCTGGGCCAGGGGTAATGGTCTTGGAGCAGGGGAGACGAGGCCACAGAAGGCTTTCTGCTCTCTTTGAATACCGATTACAGGAGCCTCGTGTTTGGTGCATCTGGAGCACTTTTGTAATGGGTTTTTAAACTTTTCTGTCATCTGCCTGCAGGGTTGGCTTTTGCTTACCACAAAGCCTGCGGGCGCTCAAATTATAAAGATAAACCCCTGCCTTCTATGGTGGGGCTGTGGGGCCACTTGCTCTCTGAGAAATTAGTGTATGTTTGGGGATTGGGGGTGTTACTAAGCAGGAAAGGAGGGGGAGGGGAAGGGGGGAAGTGACACAACAGAAGGATCCTATGGGTCACCTATAGGAGAGGCTCAATTGTGTAGTAAAATCCCTTAAGGAAATAGCATGTCAATTTGAGATTTTAAAAATATATAAAAAATATAAGATGAATATACTCCCCTCTCCCCAGTCCAAGTGTCTGAGGATCAGGCATCTGCAGGGAGCTTCCGATTCCTACCAGGGACAGAAAGGTATAACTCAGAGGCCCTGGAAGGTAGGCAGTCATGGCACGAAACTTCCATCTGTGCCTAGCTTTCCTGGGTCGGCAACACTGTGGAAGCTTGCCAACCTCCAGGAAATGATGCCGGCTCCCGGCTTCCAGGAACTTGGTTCCAGGTGCCTGCCGGCTGCGTTTCCTCGATGGGGATCTGCGTTTCTGCCGGCCTGGCAAACAGAGACCCCTGACTTTCGAGGATCGGGAACATCTGACTGTTCGGGAGACCTCTGCAAAGTGGTTTGCTTCTCAATGGTTTTCACATCACAGAAGGTGCTGGGGGCCTATGCTCTCCAGTCACATATCATCACTGCCTCGTTTCTCTGGAGGCATCCGTTCCCCTGCCAAGCAAAACAGAGCTGGAACCAGGGCCCTGGGCTTTGCTTCTTGCTGCATGTTCATGTGGAGCCCGATGTCTTGTTACCCGGTTCTCACATCGCCCACAGCAACACAAAGCTGGTTTGCTCAAAGCTGCACTTTTATGGCATTACGGAAGTCTGAAACATTGGGCATGAATTTAATCCGCGTTGGACCATCCACATTAAGACCTTCTAATTTATTCAATAGCCGTTAACCGGGTGTTTGCCGGCTACTGTGTTAGCTGGATGGAAGGTGAGGGGACATCAGGGCAAACAAGACCGGCATGATCTCTGTCCTTCTGGGGCTATGTTTTAGCCAGAGACACAGACAAAATTAAGCCGATGGGTTGATCAGTGACAAATTGGGTCAAATGCTATAAAGGAGTAAGAAAGGTGCTGGGCTGGGAAACAATGGGAAAGGTGTGCCCTCCTTCAGATACAGGGTGCTCCTTGAGGAGACAGTATAAACTGAAATCAGAAAAGGAGTGAAGAGTCCAGCCAAGCAAGTAGCAGGGGTGAGAGCAGAGTTCAAGGGGAGCCCTTGATGGAGTGTACCACAGCCTGCTCCGGGACAAAGGGACAGTAACAGTGTTGGGCTTAATGTGTCACAAGGAGAGATGCAATGGTGATGTTTTGAATGGGACATTATGGGGCAGGGGACCAAGGAGCCATCCCTCTTGTCTCATTCCTCCTTGCCTTCCCTCACACTGTTCTCTTCTTCATAAGGATTAAAAAAATAAAAAGGGATAAACTTCTGATTTGAGGTAAACGCTCTCAGAGGACCATCTTATCTTTTTAAAAAAGCAGATTTTATATGGATGAGGACCTCGTTTCAATATGGCTCATGTCTGACTCAGGCTGACTGTTGCTCCCTTCAAAATGCTATTTGAAGTCATCTCTTACCTTCGTAAAGGAGTTTTCAGCTGTGGTTGAAATAAAAAGTTGTTATGGACGACTTTGTTAAAGTTGTTATGGACAAGCTAACATGACCTTTGTATTTTCTTCTCTTTAGGTGAACTGGGAAGTGAAAACATGAAAGTGTAAGTCCTCGTTGCCTGTGACCCAGCTCACTGAGGACAGGGATATCAGGGAGAGGAGCAGATTAGAGAGCCATCTGCCTTTTTAACAGTTTTTGTTCTGACACCCTTGAGGGGCTTTTATTTCCTTGACCCTAGGAGAGGGCCCTGAGCAGACTACTAGGGGAGGGAGATGCACACTAGTCCCCCAAGTCCAATTCAGGGGAGGGGATCTGGGCAAAGAACAAGGTCCTTTTCAGAAAAAAATCTCTTTCGACTGCTACCAGTTCCAAATGCATCGTAGTTCAATGCTCTGATTCTGGGTGTATTTCAAGGACATCTGTTCGTTTATTCTGGTTAAACATTTTATCACCAGGAAAGATAGGTTCCCTGGTATTAAAGGTGGAGAGCCCTGGTAGAAACCATGGCAGAACCACATTCGGTTGGAGGGAAAAGGGGAATGGTGGGGGAGAGGAAGGAAGGGTGGAGCAGGGAATGAGGGGACAGAGAGAGGGAGAGGGAGGGAGGGAAAGGGGAGAAAGAGGGTGAGGAGGAGAGGGAGAGAGAGAGCAAGATTTCACTAGAAGAGTGTTCTGGGACCCTGTCACCACTTCCACCCCCGCCCCCGCTTCCCCCGGACAGCAACCCGGCTTATTTAGACACTTTGCTCACTTCCTCCACATGGTGTCACGCCCACGCTGTGGTTCACAGCTGGTGGTCCTCCTTGCCAATACCATTTACATTAACAGGGTCTTCTTTCCCATAATTGTGGATTCTGAGTCCTGGTAAGTGAGGCCGGTGGGTTTCTGAAAGCAAGGGCTCTATTTCTTCATGACAGAAAAGCCTGGGAATTGAAAGGAGAGGTGAGGAAAACAGCCTGTTCACAGTGGCCCCTTGACTGGGGCACAGATCAGAAACCTCAAAGAAAGGGAAGTGAAATTAAGCAAGGCAAAAATGCTCAACAGGGCAACTCCCCTGAGGCTGGTCATGGTGGAAGCTGGGAAAAGTTTGTACCTTCTAGGGGGCAGTCAAAGTTTCCTGGGCTCCCTTTGAGCTCCCTCTGTGCCCTCCATCTTTGGATCAGTGATAGAGGAAGGTTTGTTTTAGTTCTAGCCTTTGCTTCTTTTAGAGTTTGGTACTGTGAAGAGGGCAAACCCTATCCCCCCCCCCCCCCCCGCCAATATCTGCCCTGGAGTGTCACTCATGAGATCAAGTTTACCTTTCTCCCACACAACATTCCAGGCTCTCCCAAAAGGAAAGGCTCACACCATGCTTCTTTTGGTTTCAACACAGTTTTTGCTTCCCTTTAGCCCCATTTTTGAGGAAGACACACCCTCTGTTATGGAAATAGAGATGGAAGAGCTTGACAAGTGGATGAACAGCATGAATAAAAATGGTACGGTCACCTAAAGTTGCTTTTCTGTCTTCTCTAGTCTGAGAAGGCTGCGGGGGTTTTAGAAATACCCATAAATCCTGCAGTGTGACGGTGTGAGCCCAATCCACATTAGATCTGGCAAGCAGATCATGAACCTGGGTCTAACCATCCTTAAAGACGGCATCACTTGGTGCCATTTGTTTTTATTTTTGTGCAAGCTTTTCAAATGACCTCTTTAAAGAAGCAAATGGTATTTTTTTTTCAAGAGAGGAACTCTCCAGGTCCAAATTATCTGGAAAAAGTCAGCATCTGACTGTAGAATTTAGAGATCTATGATTTTAATCTGTATATGGTTATAAAGCTTTACCACATATAGTTTACATAGATCAGTGCTATCAGTACAACAGACGCCAGCCATATGTGACCATTTAAATTAAATTTTAAAAAAATGAAAGAAAGTTAAAAAATTTTTTCTTCCATCACTCTAGCCATGTTTTGAGTGTGCAGTAGCTACTTGTGGCTTGTAACTACTATATTATACAGCCCAAATTTAGAACATTTCCATCACTGAAGCAAGTTCTATGGGACAATGCTAATATAGTGGTATTACAAATATTCTCCTTAACTTATTTCCCAGTTGATATCTCACAGTAATTGTATGTGTTCCTTACTTTCCTTAAATTAGTATTTGGATTTAAAAATGATGGTAGCTGTTCTTTCCTCTTTAAATTTCCTTTAGAAAGTCAATATATTTTCTTAAATTTAAACATCATTTATGTATTTATTTGACAGAAAGAGACACAGTGAGAGAGGAAACACAAGCAAGGGGAGTGGGAGAGGGAGAAGCAGGCTTCCCACTGAGGCTGAGCAGGGAGCCGGATACTGGATCAATCCCAAGATGCTGGGATCATGACCTGAACGGAAGGCAGACACTTAGCGACTGAGCCACCCAGGTGCCCCCAATCAATAAATTATTTTTAATGCTCAGATTAAATGAATAAATCCATGTTTTATTTTACCATATTATTCGTATTTTTAGCATTCATCTTTAAAAAAAGTACCCTGGGGTCTATCAGGTTCAACAATAGTGAAGTCCAAATCCAGAGACCTGTCATTAGAATGATCGTACCAGAGGCTTATCAACATGAGCTTTCCAAAAGATTAGAAGCCTTCAAGAACTTGTACAGTTTTGAACAGAACTGTTTTTCATAGCCCACTGTTGAGGAAAGAATGGCTCCGTTACAGCATTTAAGGATAGGAGCAGGTCACTGAGATAATCCTGAAGGTAGTTTCATTTTGTTATTTTTAGTTTATAAAATATGTGTATGTAATATAATATGGAAAATGCAAAAAAAAAAAAAGGAGAAAGAAGAAAGGAATATATGCTACCCAAAGATAACCTCTCTTATTTCCTTTTGTGCCTAAGATCATTGTAATACAAAATCAGGATCCTAGCACACTCACTAAACCAGAAACCTGGAAAAAGGCACTTCTATTTCACACCACATTATTTTGACACATGCATGATGGAGGGGATGGATTTTGTTTTTCCTTAAAAATAACTGTGGCATAATAGGAGAGAGCTCTGACAGCTTTAAGAAGGCTAGTTGTTCCTCAGTTTACCTGTGGCTTTTCCATTGGGCATCTTGACTGAAATCATTCCGCAGGCACCTCAGGACCTCTGGTAAAGCTATTTTATTCCAGTGTCTAACCTGAAACATGCAGATTCTAGCTCTTGGAGCTACAGTGGGGTTCTTCAGGGACTGAATAAGCAAGCGGTGATGAATTGTGCCCTTTCCAACCAGGCCAGAGGCATGTTGAAATCTTGTATCTGTGCTACTAATGCTTTTTCCATTTCAAGAGCCTTGCCATCATTAATCTTTTAACCTCTGCAACTCCCTAGTGAGGCCATTTCTGCACAAGTAACTGTACAGATCAGGGAAATGTGATGCTCAAATATATGAGTTTTGTGGCTAGAAAACAGAATTTTGGTGACTAATAATGGGTTTGCTTTTTTTTCCTGTCCTAGCTGACTGCGAATGTTTACCTACTTTAAAGGAAGAGAAGGAATCAAACCACAACCCGAGGTACTTCTAGTTTCCACTACTGATGAGAGGTCTATGGGGGTGGGGATAGGAGACTACAGGTGAGACCTTTTGCTTACCGTTTCTTTGCCTGTAAATTTCATGTGACGGTTTACATGGATATATGTGTGTGTCATGTGGAGAAAAGAAACTGTGAGTTATGGCAAATAGAAAAATGTAAAGTAAACATCCTAGTGGCTCCATCTTCAGAAGTAAATTAGCATTGGCGTTTTCCTGCCCCTCGAAAGAGACACTGTTGAGTTGGCTTCTGTTTTAGTTAGAAAACTTTGTGATTATAACAAATGATGGGCTTGTTTAGCTTGGATGAAGAGATATTTGGTAAGGAAAACAGATGGAAGTTGCCATCTTAAAGGGAATAACTGTACATAAGAGTGAGAAAAATGGACATATAAAAAGCAAAGCAAAACAAAACCCCACCTGGATTAGGTTGTTTGTTACAGGAGAGAAATTAAATGAGAATTTAATAAACATACTCCATCCTGCCACTAGGTGGCTCTGCTTGATAGAAGATTTTGGCCTCTAGGACTCCTGTGTTCAGCACCCCGTAATCGTGTTTGTTATCTTTTGGGAAGATGGAAATGACCATGTTTGAGGTGGTTTTGATCAGAGAGTTGTTTGGTCAGGACGAGAGAAGTGTCACGGGAGGGAGGATTGATGATGTAGCAGCTCGGTCCCTTATCCCACATGGACCACTGTGATTTGGGGCATCAAGTTGTTGGTAGGGATGACTCAGAGGTGATCAGTGAGCAGAGAATGTCACTGAGCCTGTGACTGAGACTTCACACTTCTGTGGGACTAACTGGAAGAAACTTTCAAGCAGGATAGACACCACCCGTCTTCTCTCCCTCCATGCTAACCAAAGGTCCTGTGATCGTCATCTTAAATGCTTCCAGAATGCAGTGACCACTTGTCACTGGCAGTCCCTGAGGCTGGAGCATCACAAGGGAAGACTGATTGTTGATAGCGATTGGGGCAGTCAGATGCTTGTCTTCTGGACCCTTCTTCTGCACCTTTCCCTCAACCCTGTCTGAGATGTGGTCACCCCCCCCCATGTCACACATCAGACACCCACAGTCTTACTGAGGCACACCTCAGCTTTGACAAGGAAATCCACTTCCTATTGAATATCTCAGTCATTATTACCTCTCCAGGTATCTGCATGTTAAACATTCATCACTGGCTCAGAAAAGAGCCTATCCTGTTTAAATGAGATGTCAGATATTAACAAGCAGAGGAGAGAAAAGAAAATGCTAGGGGGAAAATGCTAAGGGGTATCACAAAGGAGTATTTTCCCTGCATTTTAATCTTACCTAAAAATGAGTCACTGTGTATGTTTCGTGTGGGGGCTCACCCACATCACCACCAAAACCCTATAAATATCTTGTTACTGTATCTCTGATGGGCACCCTCAAATGATGTGAAACATCCGTGGTTTTTATGTACCTGCCTCTTGATCTTTGAAATTGTTGGCAACATAGAAGAAACGGAATGTTAGAGGATTATAGGGTTGTGAAAGCATCTTAGAAATCCCGTTTCTGAAATATTGAAAGGTTGGTCTTGGGAATAAACTCAAGCTCATTTCTGCCTGTATGACTAAAAGCCTTAAGCTATTTGGAGAGCTGCTTTATGCTAAACTATGGTTTTCAAGGTGTATGCCTACATTCCTCCATTGGTCCAGAACTATCTGGTTTCAATTCATAGGACGACAATCTGGCTTCACCGAGCCAGCACCGGCGTATGGAAACAGCAGTGGCGAGTCCCCAGGCTTTGGTGTATAGGTACTTTGTGATTACTCAAAGAGTAATCAAGAAAATTATAAAGTAAGACTATAAAGAAAATCTAATTGTTAGTCATTAAAAACTCAGAAAGATACAAGGCACTTAGAACAAACCCTGCCACAAAATAAACTCTCAATAAGTATTGGTATTACTGTTGTTTTTAAAGATTTTATTTATTTATTTATTTGTCTGAGAGAGAGTGAGAGCACGTGCACCTACAAGCATGAGCAGGGGGAGTGGCAGGCTCAGGGGGAAGCAGGCTCCCTGCTGAGCAGGAGCCCGGTGTGGGACTCTATCCCAGGACCCTGAGATCATGACCTGAGCCCAAGGCAGACGCTTAAACCACTGAGCCACCCAGGCATCCCTGGTATTATTATTATTAACTTAAATTTGATATACATAAATTCACTGCCTCTTGCACTAAGGAGACTGTATCCAAGGGGCCAGGCACATTCATTTCTGTGGTTGGGCAGTAAAAAAAAAAAAAAAAAGCTTGCTATTTTAGAGCAATTTCAGGTGTACAGCAAAATGAGCAGAAATGACAGAGAGTTCCCACATACTCCCCACCCTCCCACCCCCCATGCACAACCTCCCTGACTATTGGTGCCCCACACCAGAGGCGTACACTGGTCACAATTGGCTAATGTACTTTGACACATCATTGCCCCCAAAGTTCCCCACTGGCTTTTCTGGGTGAGACTCATTCTTCCTCTACCATTCAGGGAGCGTGCAGTAGACCACAATGCTTCAGAAAGTACTCACTGGAGAGTGAGTTTAGTAGAAAACATGTCTCCCTCCTCTTATTACATTAGGAGTTCCAGAACCCATTTGAAGTGTTCAGTCCTTCTTGATGCTAGAAATACCCTCTGACACAGAACCTCCGTTATATATAAAGTCCATGTGCTTCTAGAAAAAGGAGTCCATCTGGTCACCATGCTACCCTTAACGCACCACCCTGGGTGTGAAGACTTTTCATTAGGGTCCTTAGTCTCAGGTCTTTCAGATCTTTTCCCACATATCCCATTGGCCAGCCATTGTTCATTACTTTGCCCTGTCCTCATGGAATGGACGTTTTCTTTGATGCTGTGGAATCTGACATTTAGCACAGGACTTTCATAAGGGCCAGAGACATACAAAGCACTCGGGGAAGTTTACACTAGGGTTTTCATGTCTTTAGAAAATCAATAGGATAAAAAGGACTTGTGGAGGAGGGGGAGTTTTATGTTGTTATTTCCTACCTTAGCATTTCCCCCCTAATTCTTATCTGTTATGTGTGAAGTGGGAGTAGTGGGAATAGTGTCAGTGGAATAGTGTCTAGGGGGAACAGCGGGGCAGTGGGAGAGGGGGAGAGGTCTGCCTGGAGTTGAAGAGAATTCCATCAGTGGCGTTGTTAAGCTTTGCCAGCACTCGGTGATAACAGAAAGCAGATCTATTGAGTTGGTTTTATTACTGTTTAAATTCTCTGTAAAGAATGCACTGCCTTATTGTCTACTCCTAACCCTCCCAGCATCTTCTTGAATGCCACTAGATAGTTGTAGCCACATGAAGGATAGAATTCCTTTCATCACAGTGCTTAGGGTCTAGCCATCCTGTCCCTTCTTCCTGAGGCCTTTAGAATTGGACAATTTCCTGCAAGCATGGTGTTTCTGCAAGCTTAGGTGAATAACCACAGAAAAGGAATCGCAAATATTAGCCAGATGTCCATCTTCTTTCCCTTTATGCCAATTGGCCACAGTGATGAGTTCATACTGAGTAATAGCATTGGGAAAGACTAGGGGGAAAGTCGATTTGGTTCTTTCAAAGTGGATTTAGAATTTTGAAAGCACAGTAATAACAAAAAAAAAAAAACAAGAAGATATTTATACAGCATTTTATACATACCAGACGCCTAGGTACTAGCACCTAGGAAGTTAGCTAGTCAGAGAGGGCAAATAACAGCATACATGTTCTAGTTTTGTAATGATTTGACTGTTTATTTTATGATTCATACCTGAGCTCAGTGACATAAAAATGAATTGCTTCAATATTTCTTGGAAAAATCCAGGTTAGTTTAATAAAGAATTTTGTGAATTTCTTCCTGTTTCTGATCTTCTATTTGTCTTTCTTTTTTTTTTTCTGGAAAAGTATGATTGTTGATGTAGTTACAAAATATATTTGCTGAACACCTAATATGTGCCTGGCATGGTCTGCATCATGCCAGTTCAACCAGTTAGAATCTGGAATCTGGAATCAGAGACGTTAAGTGATTAGTCCAATTTACACAGCAAGTTTATGATAAAACCCAATGTGTCTTTTAAAACTACATTTTCATTTACATTTATTAACTGGTTAAGATAAGAGACATTCCACATATTGAAAGACAAATTAGAGATGAAAAAATAGGAGGGACATTCTAACAGCAAGAAAGACAGCCACCATGAGGTTATTAGTACCCGACAGTATTTGGTGCTCAACGTAGCCATCACCTCGTGTGGTCATTGACAAGACTGAAACGTTAATTGTGAGAAAACAGCAGTTTCAGTGAACTGTTTTTGGCTTCTCCACTCAAGTATATCTCAGTGGCCACTTCTAGTTATTTTCTTCGTGAGTTTCTTTCCTTTCTTCCTTTCTAGTTTCTCAGAAACTAGAAAACTCAACAAGTATTCAATAGGAAGTATGTTTAAGTGGCAGCTGGTTTCCCTCAAATCTGAGCGCTGTCTTATGAGGGATAAAAAGTAACATCAGAGGGCACAGAGTAACCGCTTATAATCCC
The DNA here is from genome assembly GCA_003697995.1 of Taxidea taxus jeffersonii. NCBI lineage: Eukaryota > Metazoa > Chordata > Mammalia > Carnivora > Mustelidae > Taxidea > Taxidea taxus. The sequence continues at coordinate 31,829 of RCUC01127328.1, read as the reverse complement.
GCAGGATGATAACCTCAAATAACGCTGTTAAAATGCAGGTGTTGTACGTTTGTGCATGTGCATGCCTGCATGTGCGTGTGGTGGGCGAGAGAAGATGTGTTAAACTTAATAAACCACAGCATTGCTTGAATAGTGGCCCAGACTATGTCTGCTGCGGGCATGATCTATGTGTGTTGGATGAATTTTAGGCCTGGCTGTGATGTTAGCCAGATGTGTGACCTCTATAAACCCCCTCAACCCCATCCCCACCCCCGCCCCGTGCCGGTCCCTTTCGGGAAGGAGAAGGGAGGTTATATTGGTGAAGAGAAAGAGAGCATGATCTAATTGTTAAGTGACTTTATGCCATACTGAGCTCTGCACTGCCCCAAAACCAAGTTTGGTAGCATCCTAACATGAGAAAGGTTTAGTGCTGGTTTACTGCCTTCTTCGGCCAGGGAACATCAGCCGTGGGCCTACAGAGGGAGCTTTAGAAGATAAACTGGTCAGGAGAACCAAGATGGCTGATGTGCTCCCACCTGCAACCCAGGGGCGGTTAGGAAACAAGGTGTTCAGAGCCACCTCTGTCCTCATTTCACCGCGAGTGCTCCAATTAAATGTTTTCTTACAAATCGTAAGATGAGGCTTTGTCATAGTTCAATTTGTTTTTACAGTTAGTAGTAGGCCTGTTACTATAAAGGCTGTTGGGGAAGCTGTCCCACATTCTTAAAATATCTATGTAACACTCTGAGAAAAAATTACTCACTATTGCCACTGTCGTCGACAAGACACTAAAGCTGCCAGAATTAACACTGAGGCAAGCAACAGAGGTTTGAGGCAGAATCTCTGACTTTATTTGTTGCAATTGTGTGGCGGTTTGCCAAGGTATTTTTAACAGGGAGCTCGAGGGTTTGCCAGAGTTAAAAACGCCCGGCCTTCCTTCATGGTTTCACAGAGATGATAAACAGCTGCCAAGGACAGCAGGGAGCACACTAACTAAATAAAGAAGGAGCGAGGGAGCGAGGTGGTGGGCCAGGTGGCGGGCCTGACCCGGGTGCCGACTTCCTCCCAGGCCCCACCCCTCCGGTGAACACAGGCCTGTGAGAGTTGGACACTAGGCATGACCTGATGCCCCTGAGGCAGTGGGTGTCAGCTTTGAGAGCGTCTTGTGTGGCAGGCCCCATCACACCACTCACAGTCCACACAGCTGAGCGGGGTGCCACGTGGGGGCTCCTGGGCTCTTTGGTGCTCGAAGGAAACAAGTTCCGCTTGGTGGATGGTGTCACAGGCTACACCTTCAAAATGCTTGTAGGGTGTTCTCAACAAACCCCATGGAAGTACATTCTCCTCAGAAATGGGAAGTTTGTTTTTGGAAGATGGTTTCTTAAAGACTTTGGATGTTGGAGGCAGTGTTGAAGCTTGTGTTGAACCAACAAACATTTGCTAACGTAGACTCTGCAAAATAAGAATAATACATGTTCACATGTTTGTAGGTCAGGCCAGTAGAGCAGTGACTTCCTTTGATTTGCTCACTTCTTCTTCTTCTTCTTCTTTTTAAGATTTTGTTATTTATTTGGCAGAGAAAGAGAAAGCACAAGCAGGGTGTGGCAGGGAGAAGCAGGCTCTCTGCTGAAGCGGGAGCCCGATGTGGGACCCGATCCCGGGACCATGGAATCATGACCTGAGCTGAAGGCAGAAGCTTAATCGACTGACCCACACAGGCAACCCTCACTTATTCCTTACAACAAAGCTATAAAGTGCATAGCATTATTATGTATGTTTTGTGGGTGAGAGGAGAACAGAAAACTTAGTCCAAGAAAAGTGCACTTGTCCAAGGTCACCCAGCAAGGAAGTGGGTGGACCCTGGTTCAAGCTCTGGCCACCTGACCCTGTGCTCTTTTCTACTGCGTAAAAGAGCCACTGTCAGCACTTACTAGCATGCATACTGCTGTAAACGCAACACAAGATGTTTAATACCGAGGCATAAACTTAACCAAAAAATAGATGGCATAATGTAAAAAGAAACTCTTCAGTTTTATGGAGGGACATAAAAGATTTTTAAAAATAGACAGAGATATACTGTACTCCTGAAAGACTTCACAATGTCATGATTAAAATTTAGAGTTCTCTCATGCTTTAGATTAATATAGCTTCCAAATGAGTTTAAATGTTGAAAAAAAAAGTCTAGAGGGACGCCTGGGTGGCTCAGTTGGTTAAGCGGCTGCCTTCGGCTCAGGTCATGATCCCAGCGTCCTGGGATCAAGTCCCACATCGGGCTCCTTGCTCCGCAGGGAGCCTGCTCCTCCCTCTGCCTCTGCCTGCCTCTCTGTCTGCCTGTGCTCGCTCTCTCTCTCTCTCTCTCTAACAAATAAATAAAATCTTAAAAAAAAAAAAAAGTCTAGAAAAAAATACAGAAATATATTATTATAACTTAAGGTGGGGATTGGTTGAAGGCATGCCACACAAGTCAAAAATCATATCAGAAAAGCATAGCTGTCTGGGTGCCTGGGTGGGTCTATTGATTAAGTGTCCAACTCTTGATTTTGGCTCAGGTCTTGATCTCATGGTTGTGGGACCAAGCCCCACATGGGGCTCCATGCTCAGTGGGGAGTCTGCTAGAGATTCTGTCTCTCCCTTTCCATCTGCACCTCCCCGCACTCACACACATACCCTCTCTCTCTAAAATAAATAAGTAAATCTTTTTTTAAAAAGAAGCATAGATTTGAGCTACATTAAAAACTCAGAATTTCTCTACTTCAAAAAACACAATAAATAGAATGAGAAGGAAATGGAAAACTGGGGGAAAGTATTTGCAAAATATATATGTATAAAGAACAAAAATTATTATTCTTAATACATGAACCAATAAAAAGGTAATAGTCTTATTTTAAATATGAGTAAAAATTATCAACAATTTAGCCAAAAAAAGAAGTCAAAATTACACATAGAGCTTTAAAAAATGTTTGCTTTTCTTAGAAGTCATAAAAAGGTAAATATGACACTATTTTCACCTCTTGGATCATTAGAAAACAAGAATAATAATATCCAGTATTGGTGGGGCATCTGGGTGGTTCATTTGTTAAGTGTCTGCATTCGGCTCAGTCATGATCCCAGGGTCCTGGGATTGAGTCCAGCATGGGCTCTCTGCTCAGCAGGAAGCCTGCTTCTCCCTCTCCCACTCCCCTTGCTTGTATTCCCTCTCTCCCTGTGTCTCTCTCTGTCAAATAAATAAATAAAATCTTTAAAAAATAATAACAATAATATCCAGTATTGGAAAGGATGTGGGGAAAGAAAATCTCCCTAAAGAAAGTGTGGGGAGGAAGGTAAATTGTGCAAAATGTCTAGGGAAGGGGATAATTTGCCAATGGGCCGTTCAAGCTTAGAAATGGCATTTAATTTAACCTGGCAATTCCTCTTCTAGGTATGTTTATGCAAAGGTAACAATTGGAACTGTGCAAAGATATTTTATACTAAATAAAAACTAAAAATCGGAAATAGTTACATGTTTAATTTCAAGAATACAGTTTAAAAAATGCTTTTTCGGTCTATTGAGACAATGGAAGACTCTGTAGCCACTAAAAAGATACTGTATATTTATTAGCAAGGAATGATGTCTGTATGTGAATGATGGTGAGAATGCTGATTACAGCATGAAATGCATAATATGATCCCCCCCTTTTTTTAATCCCCTTTTTGCACATAAAGAATGTATATCATTATCAAAGGAAGGGATCTTGGGAGAGTACACACCAAGATGTTAACTGTGGGAAGACTTAGTATTTTTGTTTTTCTTATTTGAATTTATTTTTTCAACAAAGACTATGGATTGGTTTTATAACACTTTAGAAAATCACTTCTGTTAGGACTGCTGGGTGCAGATCTGTGCTAGAGACAAAAGAGGGCTTGTGCCCATTGCTATCCGGCTTTGTGCTACACTCTGCTTAGAGTGGCTGGCATTTCAAGATAAGGCCGCAGAAAGAAAGAGACTTACTTATGTGCGTAGAGATGAACTCCTAGATCTTAGAAATAATAACCTGCTACCACTCAATTTCCAAGAAACGGAACCTCCTTGCCCAGCTGAAGAGTGGCTCAGGGTCACTGAAGTGAAGGGTGGTTTTATCTGCTCTTTGGGGGCAAAATGTCTTAATTTTCCATCAGCTTTCCATTTCAGGTAAGTCTTGCTGTGGTAGTTGTCTTTTATTCACAACTGTCCACCTCCTCCTTTCCCATCAATTGCCCATCCTTAATCACAGCTTCTTCCTTCTGTCTTCACAGCACAAACACAAACACACGACTGGACACCCAATGCCTCCCCTCTTCTTCCACAGATAGATCTATTTATCTATCAAACTGCTTCAGTCTTTTTGGAAACACATGCTGTCTCCCCTCACAGGAGAGCTCAGAAGTAGGAGTCAGATGACTCTAGTTAGTTGCAGACTATCCATGCCTGTGAGCTGAGGAGATACGGGGTTCTGTTGGCTATTATCATTGAGGCACTTTCTTGGAGACAGAGGTCACTTCAAGTAGGGATGTTCTGGGATCTGAGCGATGGGACAGCAAACAAACAAGAAGCTGGAGGAGAGGTAGAGTGGCTTGCTTTCCAGGAGACGTCAGTGGAGGCGTGGTCTCACTGGGAAAAGCCGGAGAGCCAGATACAAGGCCAAGATAGCCAAGTTAGAAACAAAAGCGCAAATTAGCCAGCCGGCACAGCCCTGTCCAAATACCATGTCCATAATTTATGTCTCCTCACACCCCAAGATGCCTAATGATTGAATTCTAAATGACACCGAGAAGGCACCTTTGTGGATATGAACAAAATGGGCTTTTGAAAACACACCAGGACCACAAACTCCTGAGAAAAAACAACACATGGAAATTTTTTAAAAGGGGTGGGGGGAGCAATTTGGCATCGATTCATAGAGAATGGGATTAGATTTAATTAAAGGGAGGGAACCCCCAACTCCATCTGGTCCTCTCCACATCAGCACTAGGGAGGGATATTAGAGCAAGAGCTAAGGGATTATTTCTTGGCTTTCAAGGATTTCTTTCTCAGGGATCGAATACAAAAATCCAAACCAACCTTTGGTTCAGAAATTGTAAGCTGGATACTGTTGGCTTTCTGACCATTGATGTTTTCTTGAGTCACCTCCATAGTGGAGTGACCAGTTCTCGGTAGCTTCTTGGAAATATATGGTTGTTCTGTTTTTTTTGCAGTGACAATGAATCCTGAAACTGAATGGTGCTAATGTTTTCCAAGAGAAGCGGCCCCAGAGGGAGCTTGCTAGCCTGCCAACAGAGGATGAAGAGGATGCAAATTTAATTAATTTCAAATCAACGTAGACACAAGAACCTTTTGCTGTTTCTTCCAACGCCCACTCTTCCTAATGATGGCATCACCTGTACTTGGAAGAATGCACAATTGAGAAGCACTAGGAAGAAGCTTGGCTGCCATCCACGCTAGATGCTGAGGGAGGAGGAACCACGTGGTATCCACCTCTCATCAGGGCCTCTTCCCTCCCGTCCACCCGCCTCTCACTACCTGTACTCACTCTGGCCATGCTCTCTAGGTCTTACCTTTCTGCTTCATTCCTAGGAGTTTAAATCAGGAAGGTGTTTTATATATGGCTTCCTTCTGGGTCACCTTATTACCTAATTAGCTCTGGATAATTTCCTCTGATTAGTCAAGTCCTCTGATAGGTCATCTGCGTTCAGCAGGAACTTTCCTCAAGGCGAGTTACATCATGGGAGAGACAGAAAACAAAGCGAGTGTTTCACTGTATACATCATCCCAGGGGCTTGGTAAGCCTGCCTACCTACCTGCCCAGAATACGTACGGAGAGAGTTTGCCATCCTGAGGAGATGCTGTTTGGTGCCGTGTGGACTCTGAGTTGGCCAGACCCTTTGGGACCTTCTCTGAGGAATACGAATCTTCAGTGAGAGAGCAAAGCAATTTCCTTCTCAGCTAAAATCACCTGTCGGTTCACATTCCCCCAGACCTCATTCTTGCTCTCACCACACCTCCCTTGCCTGTGGTACATGTACACAGGGGGATAAGCTGTCAACCTTCTTCATTCTTGAGATCCTTAAGGTCATCTGAAACAAACAGAATAAGAATAGGAAATACCTGTGTCTGTGGCAGATATCACTCAGTGCTTTCCTATCAGGCTGGGACAAGCCTCGCGTCCTCCTCTACACAGCTCTCCAGGAGGCCACAATCAGTCCTTTGGAGAGGGCATTCTCCACTATATTTGTTGACACCCTCTGCAAGAAGTGGTGGTGCAGAAGGGCCTGCTTATCATTCCCATTCATGTCAAATCATTCCTCATTTAATCCTTAATTTTCTACTTTAAAGCAATCTAGCAAATTGGGAGTCCTTAGATCTTCTACAACACCCGATATTTTATTCTAGGAAAGAAGTAAAGAATGAAAACTTATTTATTTTATTCTCTACATATAAACTGAGGGGAGATGAGGTTCACCAAACATTTGCTGCTGAATTTGGGGTCTTGCGTTTGAAAGGCCGCCTTAATGTGTAACAAAAATGGCCCCTCTCCCTCCTTTTGGAATCCCTCTGGCATGCTCGCCTTCGGGACTGTGCCCATAATTTTAAAGACAGAGCTCCAAGGCTGGAGAGATCATTCCATACAATGAAAGGAAACTATCTGGTTGTGTTTGACCACAGCTATTCTGCTATCCTGAGACTTCATAGAGCTTTGGCAAAGGACAGTCTTCGTGGTATATAATTTCAACAGATTTATCTGTCATATTCTCATTAGTACATCCTAATACAGCATTTTTGTTTTCACTTCTGTTCTGCACATTCATATTCAACTTGTGGTCCACAGTGGCTCCTAGATACTTATGCCAAAATGCCATTTTCTGAATCATCGTTTCAGCCTATTTTGTTAATTTGTTTCTTCTCAACATTTTGACTCTCAGAAGACTCTGATTGCTTCTTTCTCTCTCTAGGTATCCAAAATTTGGGGGGAACACTGAGGCCTGTCAATTTTGTCCAAGACCACCCAATAATGCGACTTCAGAAGTTCAGAACTATGAGGTCTTGGAATCTCATTTTGATGAAGCAATATTTTATGATACAATAAAAATACTCTCATTTGGTATTTAAAATCATTTCAAATTCCAGAAGCAAGCTTCAGCACCATGCCTTTCAATTTACGTCTGAAAAATGTACTAATTTTTGTAATTGCACAGTATACAAAGCATTTTTAAAAATTTTTTTAAATATTTTTATTTATGTATTTCAGAGAGAGAGAGAGTGAGATACAGCATGAGAGGGGAGAAGGTCAGAGGGAGAAGCAGACTCCCCATGGAGCTGGGAGCCGGATGCAGGACTCGATCCCGGGACTCTGGGATCATGACCTGAGCTGAAGGCAGTTGCTTAACCAACTGAGCCACCCAGGCGCCCTACAAAGCATTTTTTTAAAGGTAGTTTTTTTCTGGCAAGATATAGGAACCAAAGCAGTGAAGGGTCAATCCTAGCCTCCCGTATCTTTTTATTACTGTCCAATCAATAGGTGTCATATATTTATGATAATTTCAAGAATTGTTTTAAACTCAAAGTTAATTTTATGTTTCAGATTATTGTCTATAAACAGCTAACTAATTTTCCCTTAATTGGGTAGCCAATCGGAACAAAACCTGACTTGGGGATATTTTGAAGATATGTAAGTTTCACTGCATTTTTGTACATTTTAAGTAAACCAGGTTAATAATATTGTCGAGTCGAACTACTCAGGAAACTTGTTTTAATAAATATGTAAGGATATCAACCAGCTACTCTTACAGCAATGATGCGACTCATCTTTCTGGAGAGCTCATTGTTACCCAGACAAAGGCATACAGCAGGGACCAAACTTCAGAGCCATGGTGGGGTGGGGGAGGGGAGGCAAACGCCTCTAGCAGGGTAAATGGATGCTTTAAAAATGTTTTTGTCTATTTTAAAATTTTGGCTGTTTATCAATTTGCACCATGTCTGGAAGGAGGCCCCCATGATGAGTAAACAGAAAATATAGACTTTAGTTTCAATTCCTGTCAGAATTAATACAAATTCTGAATGTACTGGAGTGATAAGACACAGTTACATACTGGGAAGACACCGCTGAAATTTTCATTGTGGGGAAAACATTGACATTTTAGGCTGAATTAAATGTATACATGCTATGTTTTCACACTCAGAAGATACTCAGGATGAATCTCGGGGTTCCATTTAACAGGGACAACAAGCAGGCCAGAGTAGCTTCATGCACAGATTACATTTCTTCAATCTTAAGGTAACCAGGAGAGTCACGGTATAACAGCGTGCAATGAAATTAGTCAAATTGGTTATTAATAATTGTAACTGTGATTAATAATTGCATCATCCAAACAATGAATCCTAAATTTGTTTGTCTGAGCAGCTCTTTGACATTACCTTGGCACTCTCCCATTTGGTTACCAAAGTCTTACTTTCCTCTTAGTCCTTTTGAGGTGGCTATTTGTAGATACGCAGCAGGTTTTCTTGGTTTCTTTTGGTTTTTGCCCTACTACCTTTTCTAAAAAAAAATGTCATATTCGCAGGATAGTGATCCATTCAGTTATATAAAATAAAACCTTTTCAAATCAATTCCATAGATGCTCTAAGCTCTTTTTGGAATATTTTAAGAAGCTAATTTCTTTTTGTTTTTAAGATTTTTTATTTATATATTTGACACAGAGAGAGACAGCAAGAGAGGGAACACAAGCAGGTGGAGTGTGAGAGGGAGAAGCAGGCTTCCTGCTGAGCAGGGAGCCCCATGCAGGACTTAGTCCCAGAGTCCAGGGATCTTGACCTGAACCCAAAGGCAGACGGTTAACGACTGAGCCACCCAGGTGCCCCAAGAAGTTAAATTTCTAAACCAAAGTACATCCAATAACATGGAGACTTTTATTTCAGTGCTGTATAAGTTTAGAAATACAACACTGAGCTGTTTAAGACAAGCAAAGGTGACTGGATTCTCTTCGACTGGACTTCAGGTGTGGAGTGCACAGGTAACCTTATTCCTTACTTCCCATCACAGCATCATCACTGGCTTTTGGTATTTCATAAATAAGTAATTGGACCTTTTACAAAAAGCACGTTCTTCACATTTTTCACTTTTTTGGTCTGCATATCAAGAATTAAATGAATGACACACAGAAACTACAAATAGTAAGAAACATTTTTTTCAGTGTAAAGATCAGTGGAAAGTAATCACCATATTACTCTGACTCAGGTAAAACCCCTGAAATTATATATAACATCGAGAACTTAGGAAAACTCTGAGTGTTTAATAAATGTCAGCCTTCAGAAAGAGCAGCGATTGTAGTTTCCAACAAGTTAAAAATAATCTGGTAGACCGTTGGTAATTTTAGCATGTATGCGTCTTGTTTTTAAAGTGAAAATAATGTAAAAAAAGAACACCCTACCTTATTAGACTCATTTTTCAAGCAGTATAAAGTATTTTGTCAGAAAGTCAGTAAGATCATCAGATGTTGTATTTACCATTGGGCTTCAATGTAGAAATTCTACCTTGGAAGCCTCATGTAAGAAAGGGCCCCCATCATTACTGATCAGAATTGATTTGCAAAACTACTGAAGTTGGTTTTTTTTTTTTTTTAAAAAGATTTTATTTATTTATTGTCAGGGAGAGAGAGAACACAAGCAGACAGAGTGGCAGGCAGAGGCAGAGAGAGAAGCAGGCTCCTCGTTAAGCAAGGAGCCTGATGCAGGACTGGAACGCAGGACCCTGGGATCATGACCTGAGCCAAAGGCAGCCGCTTAACCCACTGAGCCATCCAGGCATCCCTAAAGATGTTTCTTGTTTGTTTGTTTGTTTTTCTTTTTCTATGATTGTTTTTAGAGAGAGAAGGGAGCGGGGATGGACAGAGGGAGAGGGAGAGAGAAAATCCCAAGCAGGCTCCACACCAAGCATGGAGTCCAACATGGGGTTCGACCCCCACGACCCTGAGCTCATGACCTGAGCCAAAGTCAAGAGTTGGTGGCTCAACAGACTGAGCCACTAAGGCACCTCACAACTACTAAAGTTTTAACACTGATTAAAGTTTTTAGGGTTTTTTTCCCTTATCTTGTATGCTGAGAATAATATATATAATAATATTTTTCCTTTACAGCTTATGGCTTTAGAAATGCCAGCTATACATGTATATATGTATAAATTGCTCTATTCTCAGCTGCATGATTTTTGATTAAAAAAATTATTAAGTCCATACCTGTTTGTATGCTACATTGCTCAATCAGCAGTGATCGAATTAAAAGCATTTCTAAATTTAGTTGAAAAATAAAGTGCTATAAGATAGGAGTAAAAGATATCTTTAATTTAATTTCTATGTAGTTAATATATATTAACATTTAAAATCAATGTTTCTTGAAGGTAAGGTATTTGTTTACTAAAATGTTGTTGACTGAGAGTAAAGGGGTGAATTAAACATCTTTTTAAAGGAAAATTCTTTTAATTTCTGTGACTATGAAAAAGAAAAATTTTTTACCCTTGATACTTATGCTCTTTTGATCTATATACCTCTTTAAATAAATGAAGCAATGCCAATTTTAAAAGTTCTTATAAAATTGAACCTTTTTTACACAAAATTATCTACCCTAAAATTAACTGGATTTTCTACATATCTAAAAGATACTATAACACATTCTTGTCTTTTTTTTCTTTGCAAAATATATTTTTTTAAGATTTTATTTATTTATTTGTTAGAGAGAGAGAGAGAGAGAGCACAGGCAGACAGAGTGGCAGGCAGAGGCAGAGGGAGAAGCAGGCTCCCTGCCGAGCAAGGAGCCCGATGTGGGACTCGATCCCAGGACGCTGGGATCATGACCTGAGCCGAAGGCAGCTGCTTAACCAACTGAGCCACCCAGGCGTCCCTGCAAAATATTTTTAAATTGAAAAATGAAATTTCAATTGTCTATGGAATATAATTTTTAAACTTTTTTTTAGTAAAAATAGGAAAATCTCAGAGCTAAAGCCTTCTCTTTGTCCTGATTACTCACTTTTTTTCATGCCTTTAATTCTAATGTCATTTTCTACATATTGACATTATAATAGTTAGAGCAAGGCTGACAGGCAGGTTCACCACACACAGATCCTACGAAGACATCTGTGAATAAGGATGTGTTCTTGCGGGTCACAAAAACCAATCAGCACCTTGACAAACAATAAGCAGAAAGATCCCTTCTCCAGGACCCAGTTGAAGTAAACCCTGGTCTCTTAGGGCAGCGTTATAACCCTAGAGTCTGTGGCAGTGGGTATTTCCTTCCTATTTCAACCAGAACTACTGAAGGACTAAAGTGTTAGGACAGATCAGCCTCGAGATGGCTTGGACCCAAAGAGCAGAGAGTCCCGCAACATTAAGGAAATGATACTAAGAGAGAACAATAATATTAACTGTACCTAGCATCCATTGTGTGTCTCAGTTAGGAATTAAGTTCAGCTTCTAATAGTAGACACATGAAATACAGTTGTTTTAAGCAAGGTCTTTTCTTCTCCCACATGAAAGAGTACAGAGGTAAGCTGATGTGGTAACTGCATGGTCACCTGGGACCTGGGTTCCTTCTCAGCCTCCCACCTCTGTCCGTGCAGAGCTCCGGTCCATCAGGTGGCCACATGATGTAAACGCTCCAGCATCATGTTCTCAAGGAGGAGAGAAAGGGAATGAGCACAGAGGTGAGTCACTTGAAAGAGCTTTCCTGCCAGCTCATTGAGACACCCCAGCCTTATCCCATTAGCCAACCTATCTGCCAGGCCACCAGGAACAGTAGTCTCTGGAGTTGGCACATTATCATACCCAACAATAAGGTTCTGTTTCATAAAGCACTAAGAGAATATTGGATATCTGTAGAGGCAGCAATCCAGGCCAGAAGGGGTGAAGCACTTAATCATGTAGCATCTCATTTTAATCCTCATTAAATTTAATTCTCATTAGAGAACTCATAAACTTGTCCCGTGTCTTCCCAGCTGCAGAGCACGTGCTTTAAACTACTACACTAACCCGCCTGTCCAGTAATAACCAGTAGGAGAAAGTTTAAGAAGATTTGGTCATTGTGAAGGAGGCCCAGCTGCCGGCTTGTGGGGAAGGAAGGACGGCACACAGTGCCAGTGGAAATGGTGTATCGGGCTGAGAAAAAGAAGCCCGGATTTGGAATAAAGTGGGCAAGGGGGGAAAAACCTAGTTTCTGGACTTAGGTTCTAGTAAGGATTTGGTCACTGAGTGAAAAAATAAAATCCCACTTACTGGAGCTGAAGTCAGCAGGGTAGTGGTTGTCCTCTTCAAGGTTGCGATAGAGAGCCATGCCCAATTACTCTCAAATATAGGTGGTTAGTGCGAGCGCGTATGAAGGCAGAGTTGCTTGAAAGATCACCTCTTCAACAGCCATAATCACTGTGGCTTTCAGAATGGCTGAACTTGGCAGGTACGGAGCCCTGGTGTAGAAGAGGAAGAACAGCAATGTTTGAGATTTGCCCTGACCTAAAGAGTCCCACCTCCGGAAGCAGTAATACTTTGCAAAAGAGAAAAATCTGATTGAATTGGCATTTTGCCCATGTATTGCTGCCTAACTACGTTAGAACTGAGTGGCTTAAACCAAAACCAAACCAAAATAACAACAACAACAACAACAACAACAAACAAAGCCAAAAAACTTAGAAGCTTAACCCAGCAACAATCATTTATTTTGTACGTGAGTCTGCAGTTTGAGTGGGGGTCATTGGGAGTGGTTCCTCTCTGTTCCACATGGCATCAGCTGGGTGACTGGAAATTGGGGCTGGGGGATCCGCCTTCAGATGGCTCACTCACATGCCTGGTAAGCTGGTATCTTTATCGGCTGTTTGATTGGAATCCAGCCAGGCCTGTGGGCCCGGGGCCTTGGTTCCTACTACATAGTCTTCTCCATGGCTGTCACACAGCATGGTAGCTGGGTTTCAAGAGCAAATATCCCAAGAGAACAAAGTGGAAGGACATGGCATTTTTTTTTTTAAGATTTTTTAATTTATCTATTTGACAGACGGAGATCACAAGCAGGCAGAGAGGCAGGCAGAGAGAGAGGAGGAAGCAGGCTCCCCGCTGAGCAGAGAGCCCGATGCGGGGCTGGATCCCAGAACTCTGGGATCATGCCCTGAGCCGAAGGCAGAGGCGTTAACCCACTGAGCCACCCAGGCACCCGGACATGGCATTTTTATAAGCCAGACTCAGAAGTCACATATCATCACTTCCTCCATCCCCTGTTATTTGAAACACTCACAAAGTTCAAGGGGGAGAAGACATAAACGCTCCCCTTCAGTGTCAAGAGCAAGTGGGATAGGAGGTATGTTATAGGCACTTTGGAAAACATCATCTGCCAAACTTGGTGTGGCCCCATGCTATGGCTGTCTTGGCTTAGACATACATCCCTGTCCAGTAATTTTTAGTAGGTTTCACCACCTACATGAGACGTGACATAACAGGCTGTGGGGGGAGCAGACCCAAAGAAACTTATGCCTATTCTCAGTACATAAGGTTATAATGGGAACAGATTCGATTGTGAGCACCTTGAGGATGGGGATTAAAAAGCGTTAGTCATCTCTGTATCCTGAACAGTGCTTGGCCCTAGGAAATGCTCAATAACCATGGGAAAACCCATCACCTACTGAGCTAAGAGTCACTGTACAGCCCTTACTCAGTACCAAGTCAGTCTTTATCATCAGTGACAACAGGACCCAAATAGAGAATTGCTTATTGTCCATTATCATTTTTACGCAAGTCCAGTTCCACTGTGTTTCCCTCACCTGCCAGCTAATAGATTCTGAAGCCGTTTTTAATCATTATTTGAAATTGTCCTCTTGTGCGTGTTTTTGTCTTAAATCCAGTCTGGAAGGTGGCAGAGAACCATCGTAATTGAACTAACAAGCAAGTGAAGGTGGAGGGGAAGAGTTGGCCCCAGTTGGAGGGGAAGGAACACAAGGTGGGGAGCCCAGCAAACCAATGAAATCCTCTCAGCAACTCTTTCTACTCAGCTCTGGGCTCCCCTCTTTGTTCCCTAGAATGTGCATGGAGAAAGGAAGTAAAAGTTTTATTAATAACAAGAGTCAATGATCTATTTTAGGTGATGATACAAGCAAGATACCAACTGTTTCTTCCCTGGATAGGAAGACAGATGAACAAAATAAAAGGTGCTGTAAATTTTTCTTGAAAGTTCTCCAGCCAGCACTAAATGTAGATGAAGCCAACCAAGCCAGCTAACGGGGCAAGATGGTAAACTGTGGGACCCATATTATTCTCACTGCCATGAATCGGTACAGAAATTCCTCCATCTTGTTACATGCAGTGACCAATGACTTTTCATCTCATGTGAATGTGCCTTTCTGTTTGTAATCTGCCCCTGTTCATTCCAGATGCCTCCATCCTTCCTCTTTGCTTATAGTGCCCAATACTCTACCTTCAGGGACCAGAGATAGATACATCTGTGGAAACACCCAAATGAATTAATTTCGGGATTTGTGTTCTGAGTGGGGCTGGAGCACGGAACAAGGGGAACACAGTGGGCTGGGGAAGGAGGTGGGGAGTGTGTGAGGAAAGGCTCTTGGGGACTCTCTGGTTCAACAGATGAAACCAACATTAGGTGTGAAGACCAAAGGGCAGGATAGGAATCAAAATCTGAAACACAAATCTGAGGCAGGAGTTAGAAGCAGACTAGAAAGGGTTGGGAATGAGAAGTGTGAGAAGAGTTCTGGGTGATTTCCACAATGGAGCTGAGCTGTCCAGAGTCTGCTTTCATTGGCCACTGGATGCACAGGGAATGGTGCTCAGCCTGGCTTTATGGTGGACGGGCAAATGACATTAGATAATAATACCTTCTTTATAACAGAGTTGCGCCTCCTCCCTGTTAAGTTGAGAAACTCATTTCTAGAGAGAAAGCATGACTATTAAACCCTGGGCTAGGATTCATGGTCTCACAGCACTGGGACACATACCCTGACTCCTATCAGAGCTGTGAGAGTGGTGGGAGCTAACTGAATGTCTGAGAAGGGGCAGACCACCTACATCTCTGGTCAGACCCAGAGCAGGTGACATGAGGTGTGGACAGGACAAAGCCCAACATTTTCTTCTGAATAAACTTCACAAATTTATCCTAAATAAATACACTTCTAATTTTCTGCCCTCACATGTAATGTTGGTGTATTTGTTTAAACAAGACTCTTGATTCCATGAGAAAATTTCCAACTCAAAATACCTCAACTCAAAAGAGACATATGGGCTCAGGTAACCAAACCAGGCAGAGAGGAAGTTGTTTCTCTCAGAGACAAGCAGAAGCAGGTTCAGCTACAGCAAGGGGCAGCCAGATCAGGTACTCAAACACAGTAAGGATTCTTCAGTGTTTCTGTCCTTCCTTCATTGTCTGAAACAACTTTCTCCACAGGGCTCCCCATAATGCCTTTTTAAAAGTGCAATATGCAGCTAGCAGCTCCAGGAAGCTCATCTTTCTGTCTTTCCCACCAAAGTAGTAGGGAATCTCTTTCCTTTACCCAATGAAGAAAAGCCCCCCAGAATGACTTTTATGCCCAACTCCGCAAAAATGGTATTGGGACTGACGGGTGTTGACATTTCCCTGCACTGCCACAGGTTGAAATGTGTGTGTCCGTGTGTGTATGTGTCAGGTACACACATTGATTGGTTGGTGGAGTGGGTGGTTGATTAGTTCATTAGTTGGTTGGTTGGTTGGTTGGTTGAAGAGGATTCCTGAGGAAGTAGCTTCTAAAGGGAATCAGAGTGTTATGACCAGATGCAGGGTGTTTGGGACCAGCCACGCACACAGATACCCCCACCCACTACACGTGCTCTTCTTTCCCATTCTCCTTACTTATCCGCATGCAGAGTCAGAAGTCCAGAGTTGGGGGGCACCTGGGTGGCTCAATGGGTTAAAGCCTCTGCCTTTGGCTCAGGTCATGATGCCAGGGTCCTGGGATCGAGCCCCGAGTCGGGTTCTCTGCTCAGCTGGGAGCCTGCTTCCTCCTCTCTCCCTGCCTGACTCGCTGCCTACTTGTAATCTGTCTGTTAAATAAATTAAAAAAAAAAAAGTAGAAGTCCAGAGTGGGCCAGGTTCTCAGGATGGCAGATCTACTGATGCTTTTCATTTCCCCCTTTGTACATTTTTAGTATTTTTCTAAGTGTGCTACAGTAAATGTGTATTGCCTTTGTAATTTATGTTACAAAAAACAGAGTGGGTAAGTTTCCATTAACCGAGGCAGAATATTAAGAACTCAGACAGGAAAATCCAATATTTTTACTGTATAAGAATATTTTGTGAACCTTAGTTGCAAAGCTAATTAATATATTTAAGTGTATATGACCAGGACTACTTTTTGTGGAAAAGAGAAGGGGTTCCAAATGGGGGTTGGTTAGAAGCCCTGAAAGCCTTGCTCCATAGTGGGGAATGTCTTGGGTTTTTCCTATTTTTCCTACGTGCGTTCCTGTATTCCAGGCTGAACATGGACGCACTTCAGCTTCATGCATTTCTCTTCAGGGCCTATGGGAGACTCAGGGCACCTTTGGAGATTGCATTTACCTTGTGGGTGTGTCTCCATTGAGGACAGGAGCAGAAGATCCTCAAGCAGTTGTCAAGATCCCAAGAAGCTGAATGAGAACAAGCCAACATTAGAAAGACTTTCTCTCCCCATAATGCCTAATGTCTAATCACTTAGGCTCTTTTTTTTAAAAAACTATAAGAATCATTAAATATTAAAGAATATTTTGAATACAGAGTAAAAATATCCTCCATTTAAAATTCTCTCCATTGTACACATCTCCCTTGCCACAGTTTTTACAATAAACGCAGACACTTTTCATACAGTAAAAAAATTTGTGAAAATAAAGTGCAGTTAAAATACCGCCCCCCCCCCCCCGGACGCCTGGGTGGCTCAGTTGGTTAAGCGGCTGCCTTCAGCTCAGGTCATGATCCCAGCGTCCTGGGATCAAGTCCCACATCGAGTTCCTTGCTCGGCAGGGAGCCTGCTTCTCCCTCTGCCTCTGCCTGCCTCTCTGTCTGCCTGTGCTCGCTCTCTCTCTCTCTAACTAATAAATAAATAAAATCTTTAAAAAAAATTTAAAAAATGCTCCCCCCCCATAAAATTCATTCTTAATTCCACAAGCCTAGCAAGGTGATTTGTACTCTCCACCAACTCTTTCTAAGAAAGGCAATGTGAGAAGAAGGCTGAGGATGAACCCTGATGAGGCTCATGGGGGCCACTTCCTCAAGCCCCTTGAGGGAGCATACTTTCCAGAGGAGAGCAGGAACACTCCCACCTGCTGTTGGGGGCTTTAGAGGGGTTCACAGCAAAGGGAGCCAGTCAGAAATCCTGGAGAGAAAATACGTGAAGTCTTCCCTAAAGGTGCCACTGGGATCCATTCATTCTGCAAATATTTATTGTTTATACCTACTCTGCTCCAGGTAATAAAGTTACAGAGGAGAGGTGGGATAGCGTGGGGAAGCCCCCAGCCTCTGGAGCCAGACTGGCTGGGTTTAAATGCTGGCTCCAAAAGGGGAACCCTCCTATACTGTCAGTGGGAATGCAAGCTGGTGCAGCCACTCTGGAAAACAGCATGGTGGTTCCTCAAAAAGTTGAAAATAGAGCTAATCTACGACCCAGCAATTGCACTACTGGGTATTTACCCTAAAGATGCAAATGTAGTGATCTGAAGGGGCATGTGCACCCGAATGTTTATAACAGCAATGTCCACAATGCCAAATTATGGAAAGAGCCTAGATGTCTATCAATGGACAAGTGGATAAAGAAGATGTGGTGTGTGTGTATATATATATATATATATATATATATACATATACACATATACACAATGGAATACTATGCAGCCATCAAACACACCCCCCCAATCTTGCCATTTGCGATGACGTGGATGGAACTAGAGGGTATTATGCTAAGCAAAATAAGTCAATCAGAGAAAGACAATTATCATATGGTCTTTCTGATAACAAGGAATTTGAGAGACAAGACGGAGGGTCATGGGGGGTAGGAAGGGAAAAAATGAAACAAGATGGGATCGGGAGGGAGACAAACCACAAGAGACTCTTAATCTCACGAAACAAACTGAGGATTGCTGGGGGGTGGGGGGCAGGGATAGGGTGGCTGGGTGATGGACATTGGGGAGGATATGTGCTATGGTGAGTGCTGTGAAGTGTGTAAGCCCGATGACTCACAGACCTGTACCCCTGGGGCAAATAATATATTATATGCTAATAAAAATAAATAAATAAATAAATAAAATGCTGGCTCCATGCTTCAGGTTACCTAACTCTCTGTGCCCTACCTGCTACAAAAATTTTTCTGAAAAAAACCACATGAGTTAATCCATGTGAATACTCTGAATAGCGAGTGCCAAGTGTGTGGTAAGGATTGGAGAGCGCTGGTTGTTACTGTTGTCATCTCTGCCCTTAAGGAGAGCACAGTCCCGAGGCTGAAATGGCACAGACTGTAAGTCTGTGGAACAAGAGGAAGGACCTGCCAGGCTCAGTGGGTAAGATGCAGAGTTGCTGGGAGTCTCCCCTGCTGAACAGCTTGTAGGAAATTACGCTGCCCAGGACTCTGACCCAGCACCATTTTGAAGGTCATTGGGTCACAGAAGGCACAGTTCCCTAGCAAGAGTCATTCTAACTGGGAATGATGGCATGATGATGATGATGATGAAGACTTTTATTGAGCACTTACTTGGTGACACATACCCTTCTACTTGTTCCTTGTGAACTAACTCGCTTAACTCCCCAAGTAAGTATATTATTACCCCTATTCTATTTTAAATTTTTATTTATTTATTTATCTATTTTGGGGGGAAGGGGCAGAGGGAGAGAGAGAATCTCATGTAGACTCTGCACTGAGTGGGGAGCCCCATGTGGGGCTCAATCTCACAACCCTGAGATCCCAACCTGAGCCTAAACCAAGAGTCAGACACCTAACCAGTTGAGCCACCCAGGCGCCCCTATAACCCCCATTTACAGAGAAATGAGGTAACTTGCTCAGGGCACACAGGTGGTATCGGTAGAGCTGGGATTTGAACCCAGCTAGTCTGTCTCCAAAAGCAGCCTGTGTGTTACCAGGCTTACTTTGCAAATGTGCCATTTTCAGGGACTGGGAAGGAATTGTGTGAAGGGTGACCCTGGATGACATTTTGTCCACTTATTTGAGTATCATTCATTTGTTCCTTCAACTGAACCCCTGAGCCCTGGATGGCATTTTGTCCACTTATTTGAGTATCATTCATTTGTTCCTTCAACTGAACCCCTGAGCCCCTTATCATATGATCTCTCTGATAATTGGAATTTGAGAGGCAGGGTGGGAGCTCGTTGGGGGAAGGGAGGGAAAAAAATGAAACAAGATGGGATCAAGAGGGAGACAAACTGTAAGAGACTCTTAATCTCATGAAACAGACTGAGTGTTGCTGGGGGGAGGCAGGGATAGGGTGGCTGGGGGATGGACATTGGGGAGAGTATGTGCTATGGTGAGGGCATAGCACATAAGTAGGGCACAGTGGGACCTGTTAGGTGCAGAAAGAAGCCAGGATCCTCCCACCAAGCTGTTTTGGGAGATAAGGTTTGTGCCCAAATGTGGAGTGACAAGTTCCTGGGGAGGAGCAGATACAGGGCTCAGAGACGCAGAGGAGAAAGGATGACTGGGTTGGGGACAGCAGGCCGAACCTGAGGAAGGAAGTTGAATTGGAGCAAGGCCTTAAAGGACAGAGGGTTGGGACAAATGGTCATTCAAGAAAATGGCATTCCAGTTTCCAGGGAAGAGCAAGAGGAAAGGCAGGGCATCGGGGGAACACAGCACAGCACAATTTGGCCAAAGCATGCAGGGCGTGTGAGGGAGAGCGGCAGGTGAGGAAGGAGGCACAGGGAAGCCAGGGCCTTGAACTCTGGTTTAGGAAGTTGAATTTCAATTAGCGGGAATCGGGAGCTCTTGAAGACCTTAGGGAATGAGAGCACAATGCTTGGCACTGGGATTTGGAAGAATGATTCTCTCATGTGGAGGATGAGAAGCAACTCATTAGGAAATGAGTGTAGCAGCAGAGGGAATTAAGAAAAAAGGAGAAAAGATATAGGAAGGATACCCCAGATATGATCAGGTCACACTGCCCACCCTCCTTTAGCAGCTTAAAAACCTTCAGACGGCTTCCCATTGATTTTCAAATGAGCTCGAAGTCCTTAATATGGTCTGAACACTACCTTTGCCTCTTGGATGCCCCATGGATCCCAGTGCTTTAGCAGACAACCTTCTTTTAACTCACTGAGTACACCATGCCCCTTCCTTCCCTGGACTTTCTCACGAGCTCTTTCCTCTGCCTGAAATGCACCCCTGCCACCCCATACCTCTCCCTACTCTTTGTCACAGTAGGTCTATCCATCCTTCAGATTTGAGTTAAGTCAAAGCCTTCCCTGCCTCCCCACTGTGTGTTCTCACTACCCCTTCTTTGTAACATGCACCGCCATTGCAGTTTTACATTTGTTTGTGTGGCTCTTCAACAGATGCCTGTCTTTATTACAAGTTTTGTGAGAACCAGGGGCACATGGGTGGCTCAGCCAGTTAAGCATCTGCCTTCGGCTCAGGTCATGATCGGAGGGTCCTGGGATGAGCCCCGAATGGGGCTCCCTGTTCAGCGGGGAGTCTGCCTCTCCCTCTCCCATCCCCCTGCTTGTGTTCCCTCTCTCCCTATCTCTCTCTCTGTCGAATAAATAAATAACATCTTAAAAAAAAAAAAAAGGTTCATGAGAACAGATAAATCCCTGCCCTCCACTGAAAGCATCATGAGAAGCAAGAGGTATCTGCTTGGCTTATTCTTGCACCCCCAGCACCAATCATCTCTTGAGCTAACATGCCCTCAAAATGTTAGATCAATGAATGCAGCAGCTGTAGTATTTCATAACTGACTGAATAACAGGCATGAAAACTAACACCAGGCTTTGGACCCTAGTGGCAGGAAACGTGGTGTTGCCATTTGCTGTAATAGGGAATATAAGAGGAACTGTTTTTCAGGTTATGTTTTCCAGACTATGAATCTAGCATCACACAAATGGATTTGGAGTGCTGCAGGTCGTCAGTTTGTCCGGCAGGCCATAGCAAATTTAACACTACAATTGAAGGGGAATGTTACAGCTAGAGAAAAAAAAATGTGACAAGTTTGTGGGCACATTCATGAGTTACTTGCTTGCATGCAGCAGAAAATCCAAAAGAAGAGAGGCTTAAATTTGCAAGGGCTTATTGTTGTCTCACCTAAAAGAAGTTTGGAGGTAGAAAGTCTAGGACTGATATGGTGGCTAGAGCATGCTCTCTATCTTTCTGTGTCACTGTTCTTAGTATGTGGGTTCTATCCTCAAAGCCGCCTTTGGTCTCTGATGACTGTTGGAGCCCTGGTCATCAAGCCTGTCCTGCTGGCAAGAAGGAAGAAGAGGGAAGATGACATGCGCTCCCCCGAAAGCCCGATGCACTTACATCTCATTGGCCCAAGCCTTTAGGAAAGCAGGATGTCCTGCATTAAGTAACATTAGAAAACGTAGTCCTTTCGGTGGGTGCATTGCTACCTTGAAGAAAGTCAGGGGTTCTCCTGAGAATAAGGTATGTTGGTTGGACAACTGCTGATTCTACCACCAGAAAGCCAGAGCCTAGATGCGATGGGTAAGGTCATGAGAGAAATGTGCATTTTCATAAATGCACGTTTATGTTCATATAAATGTTCATCCAGCTGGGACAAAGGAGTGTCCAGTGATGGGTACATGAAATTTTAGAGAAGCAAGGAATTTCAGTAATCACCTGGTGCAATCCCTGCATTTTGCTGATAAAGAGACTTGATCTGTAGAAACAGAGAGCTTTGGCCAATGTCACACGGCAGGTGGGTGCCAGAGCTGGGGCCAGAAGCAGAGTCCCTGGATGAAGTGAGGAAACAGACTGTGGGGAGAGTTTGTAGCAGCCCCAGATGAACATACTGGAATAAGGAGTCAGGTCATGCAACGTTACAGTGATTCAGAGGGGAGGCTGGCATGGAATGGTCTTGAGTTTGAATCCCAGCTGCATGAGCTCAGATGAGTTACCCAGCTTCTCGGAACCTCAGCTCCTCTTTGACGTAATGGGGGTGATGGCACAGAGTAGGCACTTTATCCCTGATGCTCATTCTTATTGTCATTATTAGAAAGAAACAAAGTCTTTAGAATAACTAAATGAATCAGTGAACAAACAAAACATGAATGGATGAAATGACAATATACAGCTATTGCTGTTTGCTTGCTGAGAGCTTTCGAGCTGGGTAGCTCATTTCTTCTATGTCCTCGCATTCAGTTGGATCGCTGTAGCTCCCCGCATGTGCCCTACTAAGCATCTGGCTTCCTCCGACTCCCGCTGGTCTGCCTGCCAGACCGTGCTTTCTCCTCTGTGACACCTGTGCCCCTTCTAAACGTACCGATTCTATAAAAGATGAGCTAGACATGACTTTAATGGACTTCCAAGTGGACTTCCTCCACTCCTTGATTTCAGTTTCCTTTTCCCGCCCTCACATTTCCCCTCTCACTGCCTCACCTGCTCCCCAACTTCCTCTTCTATCCAGCAAGGCAGCACATTTGGAGTGTTGACCCAAGACTGAGCTCAGTGCCGTGGGACAGTACGAAGAAGACAAGAGTCATAGACACTGGCCTTGAATTTTTTTCAATATGATGACAAATGCTTGAGCCATAATGATATTTCCTTCCTTCCTTCTTTCCTTTCTTTTTAAGATTTTATTTGTCTGACAGAGAGGGGTGGGGGAGTATAAGCAGGCAGAGGGAGAGGGAGAAGCAGGCTCTCCACAGAGCAGGGTGTGTGATGAGGGACCCGATCCCAGGACGCTGGGATCATGACCTGAGCCAAAGGCAGCTACTTAACTGAGCCACCCAGGTGCCTCCATAATGACATTTTCTAAGACACCATGACTTCGAGGTATGGTGCAGACAGCTGTTCTATAGCTATATTTTCCCCACCTTCCCCCTTTATTGTTGACATTTCCCCAACTCTGTCATTACCTACTCTTTGCTACTTTACATATTTTTGCATTATTAATTCTTATGGAATTTTGAAGGCTGAGAAATAGTTATATTTATGGTCTTTTCTTTCCCTTCCTTTTTTTTAAATTCTTCTCCTTTCCTATCTTAAAAAAAACCTCATCAATTCAGTATCAACACCCAAGGTAAAATAGCAGTAAATTGCCAAATGAAACATGGAAACTCATGAAATACTACGTGAGAGCCTCGTTAAAATTAATTTATTCTCTTTGGGCAGATAGCAGGTTCTAGTTTGATTTGGAAATGCAGAATTTATGTCTGTTGTAAAATATGGCAGTAAGTCCCATATTGCTGTGTCCAGGACGAGATGCCAGCTGGAGAAGAAACAGAGCTCAGTATTTGCCTGTCTGGGAGAGTTTCATATCCAGAGAGCCTGAGGCCCTCTGTGCAGTCAGAACACTCCCGTATTTCCTCTCCTATAGGGTTCTGCTTCTACCGATAACCAGCTGGGGGACTTTGGGAAAGCTGCTTCACTTCCCTGGGCCTCAGTTTCCCCATCTTCAAAACAAAGCGGCTAGACTAAATCATTTTTAAGTCAACAGCTGTCCCACCAAAGTTCACACAAAAAGCATCTCTCTGAGCTTCTTAAAAATTCAAAGTCTTGGGTTGCCACGCCAAAGGGGGATGGCTCACAAATGAACAGTTTTAATGAGCGTGTCATATCATTGTGAAGCAAGGAACTTGTGGACCCCATGGAAATCCACCACAAGCTCTTATTCAGCCTCAGTATGCTGGATTTTCCTCAGAAATGTATTACAAATAAATTCTCAAAGAAGCAGAAGACGGAGGAAGAGGAGGAAGAAAAAGAAAAAGAATAAGAGCCCTGTGAGCCCAGGGAGCAGAGGTTTGAAGGGCAAGGCCCGTAGTTCCCAGGGCTGAATGCTGCGCTCTGACCCCTCTCTGCCTCACACAAGGGAGGCATGACTAGCTTTGAGTCCTTTAGGAGAAGGTTCTCTCAGGTTTCCACCGGTGGGGAGCTCAAGTCTGGCTCCTTCAGCACCCACATATGATTCTTTCAAAAACCAGCTCCCTTCAGGATGGCTCAAGATGGCGAGGGGGAGAGGCTTCCTTTCCCCTGATGAGGTCTTCCTATTGTTAGCTTAGGGTCATGGGGACAACTGAGCATTTTTTTTGGCATTTAAATTAGGGACTGGTTAATACAGGACGTTGAAACACCGCGGACATTGGCTAAAACTTACTTTGTGCTGGGCAACATTCTAAGTAATTTACCTGTGCTAACTCCTTTAAACCTCTCCACAAACCTGTGAGAGAGGTATTATGATTGTATTCAATTTCCAGAAACGGGGGCACAAATAGGTGAAGTAACTTGCTGAGGGCCATTCTCTGGGAAGCAGGAGACCCAGGATTCCAGGAAGGGCAGTCTGTCTCTGCAGCAGAAGTTCTCAACCCTTTGGCTCCACTGCCTCTCTTATGTTTTGGGATGTCTCAGCTCTCCATCAGCTGTGGCCTGTGACCACAAAGAACTCCTTAGCCATTCCTTTTCCAATTTGTCCATTTGCATTCTTGGTCTGCAAGAGGGCTGCGTGGAGAGAGGGCCAAGCAAAGCGGGATAATGCTCCTGGGCAGCCTCGATGCCTTCCTTCATAGTAAACATCCAGAAATCTGGGAAAGCAGATAGCGTTGGTAGGCAGAGAAAATACTGGAACTTCTCAGCAGTGATGATCAGACCCTTCGGGACCCTGCTGTAAACATACCTGCAAATGTGAGAGCAAAGCTGGAACAGCTAGCTCTAAGCCCCTCTCCAACCTGCTCCAATAACTTTCAAGACAAAAGTCTAGTGCATTTCCTTTGAGAGTTGTGTGAGTGTGTGTGTGTGTGTGTGTGTGTGTGTGTGTGCGCGCGCGCCCAAGTAAGAATGCTCCTCTTATTCTTCAGGTGATTAGATATAAAGATAAAATGCCTTGCACAGATACAGTTTCCTCCTGCAGGAAGTGAGCGGATGGGAGATTCACTGTCATGATGAGTCACTAGCCGGATTTGAAACAAACACACCTACAAAGAGACGTGGGGTGTAGACTCAGTAAATAACCAGCTGGCTAGCACTTCTGAATCCAATTACTGCCACAGATTCATTTTCCTATTTTTTTTTCTCTCCATTTTTCACTGCTTTGGAGCCATCCTTGGCTGCAGCCTGTTCATTCTCTGCATTAAAATGCAGCGCTCTCCTCTCCCTTCAGAGTCCTGGGAGCGGGCTCAGTACCGAGGGGAGAAATGAGGGCAGGGCTAAAGAGGAACATATAAAAAATAAATGAGCCATTCATAAAAATGAATATTATTACCAAAAGAAGCCGTCTGCCAACATCTCCCTGTATATATTAAGTCAGCTGCTGAGCTCCGTAACAGCACGAATTAAGCCAATGCATCATCTTTTTAGTGGTTGCTCAGTTGATCTACTATTAACTTTAAACAACCAATTGTGAAATGAGCACTTCACTATGCCATAATGATGATGAGGCTTTGCCCAGCACTATTTTTCATAACGTGAGCTTGAAAATTGGTAAAATAAATTCAGCTGTGCTTAACCCACTCTCATTGCCTCCAGAACCAGATATTCAGGTGTGGGGGGCAGACGGCTCCGTCCAGCTTCACGAGGTCATTTGCACAAATTCTAGAAACTACCTTTATTTTTCTCCAGCTTAGCCTATCTTTTCCCTGAAAATCTGAAAGGCCAAGATGTGGGGCTTTTTTTGCTGTCTCCATGAGCAATTGCAGATGGCTTCTCTTCCCACTCGAAGACTTGCATTGCAGATACCCATCTATTCCTCCGAGGCCTGCACGTCGGTGGAAGTGAGAGGATGAAAGACATCCGCGATGAGCCGGGGTTGACAGCACCGTCCCAAAGGCGGACTGAGCACCTGTTTCTTGTGTCTTGCTTGGTGTTTCACCGGGTCGCCGGAGGCTTCTTGCTCTTTGCTTCTCCAGGTTGGGGCTGTGATCTGGCCCCTCCTAGGAGGTGGTGGCCCTGAAAAGCAGTAAGTAATTCCCACACGGGGCTCATGGAATCAGGGTCCTTAACTTCGCAGCCACACCTTGTAAATCTCCCCAGGCTACAAGCCGGTGTCTGTCCCCTGCAGTTCCGAGAACAATACTGCAAACGCTGACAGGAAGGGCCATTATGGTTGTGGATGTTCTCACCATCTGGAATGGTTACAGTTGTCAGGATCCGAGATGACTCACTGCTGAGGAATCATTTCTTTAATGGCAGCGCTAATCAGGAGGGACGAGGCCGTTGCTAAGTGCCACCGCGTGGAGAAAATACCTTGCCAGATGAAAAGGGAGGGCTGTTGATTTGCTTTTGCTCATTTGAAAATAAAGGGACTTGGAATGTTGTTCTTGCTTCCATCTCTTGACAGGCCATCCTTCACAGAGCCGACTCCTCTGGCCAGCCTTTGGGAGGGTTGGCTTTTTCTATAGGCAGACAGGCTCTCTGTCCTTCCTCTCTGGCTGCCCTGAGGAGACTGGGCAATTTTCTCTGCTGGAGGTGTAGCAGTTTGGGGTAGAAAGGGCAGTGCAAACAGATGGGGATATGGGTTTTTTTATGTAGCCCCCTCCCCCGAGCGTTTACCCCAGTGCAATTCGTGCAAACTCTAACCCTACCATAGACTCTCCCCTCCCTGCCGTCCCGTCCACTGGTGGGGGGCGGGCAGCTTTGGAAATTCCCATCAGCAGCTGGAGCTCAGAGGGGGTCCTCCAGCTCCTCCTGACCCTTAAGTGTTGCCTTCAGAAGGAATCAAGCCTGTCTACCCCTTGACTGTGGCCTCTGGTCTCCAGAACTGGGAGAGAATACACTTCTGTTTTATGTCCCTCAATGTGCAGTGACTTGTTATAGCAGCCCTAGGAAACCAATTGGGTGGGGGTACCAGTGGACCTTTTGTGTTACAAGAAGATGTCAGACGAGAGCCAAACAGTCTCTTAGGCAAACAGACTAAGAGTTGTCAGC
The DNA here is from genome assembly GCA_003697995.1 of Taxidea taxus jeffersonii. NCBI lineage: Eukaryota > Metazoa > Chordata > Mammalia > Carnivora > Mustelidae > Taxidea > Taxidea taxus. The sequence continues at coordinate 4,782 of RCUC01127328.1, read as the reverse complement.
AGCTCCATCGTGAAGTTACTATACCAAACATCCTTAGACTTTGTGCTTAGGGTCACTGTATTGTAAAATATAGAAGGTTTTTATTTCATGGGGGTGGTTGATTTATCTGAATCCACTCCTTTTGTTACCATCAAAGGAGTCCTGAATCCAAGCTGAAAGCTCACTCCTGCCCTTTTCCCCATGGAGCGGAAACCAGGATGCTATGACAATTTCCCCTGGAGGTGACAGTTCAGGGTGTCCTTTGTAACTATTTCACATTCATTGCCATAGGGTGGCCATGCCATCCTTTTCGCTGATCCCCTTCCCATCCTTCCTTTTACCTTGGCCTTGCCTCGTGCAGCTGCATACCCATTTCAGCAGTGATCCTAAGAATCCCAATGGAAGGAAATCCAATGGCATACTTAATCTTCAAATGAAAGTGGACCCTTATGCATGTTTAAGAACCACAAACTCCGGCTCAAGAGACCTGCGTGTACCAGCTCTGCAAACTGCCTCCAAAGGAAAAGCCCCTTTGGGGGCTGCCAGCTGCACACCATCTTCTGCTTCCCAACGTTCCCTTTCCATTTGGGACCATCCCACTTGAGACTGCAGCTCCCCCATGTAATACACGGACCCACACAGACTCCCAGCTCCATTTGTAATTCCTCCCAGCACCGGCACAACTGAGCTGACATCCTTAAAGCAAGCCTCCCCAATCACACAGAGAGAAACGTGCCATGTCCCACTAAGGATGTGCCTTGCCATCTTGCTCCCAGGTTTCTCTACCACGGACGCCATCTTGTTTCCTTCCGCAGAGGCGGGGTTGGGAAATGAGGGTTAAATCCCAGCCCACGGGCAGGGGAAGGCTATCAGGAGAAAGGATTGCTCTTTCTGCCTGCCCGCCTTGCCTGCCCACTTCTGCTTCCCAACTGAGGTCCAGCCTGGAACGATCACATACACTTCCCATCGGGAAAATCCCTCCCTTGCCCCATGTGGAGGTGGTCCTATCCCCTCCTCTCAACAGGACCTCCACATCCTAATACAACACCATAAACCTGGTATCACACCCTGAGGCCTGCAGGTCTAGGAGCTAAAAGAGGGAACATCCATTATATCGTCTCCATGATGGAGGGGGCAGTCTCCAGTCACAAGAAGAGTCTTCTCATCCCCCTGTAACTTGACAACATAATATCATTCTTAGCTCTAGTAGTCGTTTTCTCCTTGGTCTAATAAAAAAGACATTCCATTTAAGAAGTGAATAAGAAAAAAGGAACGGAATTTACTCAGTATAAGAAACATTTGGGTTTTTACTTCACACGTTCATTGCAATATGAAGGTAACGTGACCACAGCTGACTCACAGAGTTAATCAATTAGCCTGCAACACACAGAAAACGAACGTGACAATGACACAGCAGTAGAAGTTACCACCTGGCTTCCAGGAATCTGTCCTGAGCCTACATGCTTTGTCTTATCTGGTCTCTCTTGTCCTTAACATTAGGATTTGCAGACACTGGCTTCTGATTCTGCCAGTGCCAATGGCTCCAACAGTTAGCTCAAAGATAGAGCGTGGTGTGTTAGAAAATGATTTCAAATTGAGTGACATTTCAGGGCTGGGTAAAGGCTGCATACACTGCAGAAACGGAAGGATTGTTTTTGCTTTTGGACAATCTGCAGCATGCTTTCTTATACCACTGCCGGTTGAGAAAGAGAGGGTCCCTCCTGCCCCCGCCCCCAGTAGAACCCCATTTCTGATTTTGAAGTAAATATAATATGTATGTTATGGGCTGAAAATGAAGTTATCTATTTTTTAAAAACAATTTCTGATTCAAAACAGCAACTTGCTATAGTGATTATGATAGCGGTTTAGGGTCAAGTTCTTCAAAAGATAAATAAGGTCATCCCAAATGTAATTATGTTGAAATATTAAACATTAAAAGCTCAATTTACCAACAGTTCATAGTCTGGGCTATTATGAAAGCAATTGAGTCAACCACAGAGCAGCTTCCAGCAGGATCTAGAGAGATGCTTAGAAAATAAAAATTATTGATTTTTTTTTTTTTTTTTTTTAGTTAAGGAACAAGAAGAAAACTTAGTGATTCAGCTTCTTATCTTAAAGATGACAGGGAAAAGGACGTTTGTAGATAAGTTTGAACAAATGTATTAGCTGCAGAAGGGAGGCTTTTTAGCCCTTTGAGTTCACGTCTGGTCTCTCCGTGGCCAGTGCTGGACACAGAGCCAGGGGTTATTTCTAGTGGCTGACCTGAACAGAACGCCACAGCCAACCAGACAAGGATCTCTTCGTCGTTCTTAACACCTCCCTTGTGCTTAGCTCCCGTCCAGTTCACTTGAGGTTGGGGATATGTCACATCTTTTGCAAGTTGTTTGTTTTTTTGGTTTTTTGGTTTTTGAACATCGGGGCTGACTGGTTGCATTAACCACGGTGAACACACTCTGGTTCAGTCTAACCAGTGGTGGGGAAAGTCTGGTGTTAGTAGCACTAGCTCTTGTTTGTGTGTTTTCGCTCTCTTTTTTGTTTTTGTTTATTTTATTGCTGATTATGTTCCTCCTAACCTTCTGACTGGCTGTGTCTTGGCCTCTCTATGAAACTAAGACCAGGAGGCCTGGATGCAAAGCTTACTCTATTATGCAGGAGGCTAGACTTAGATGCGTCGTTTAATGTCCTCTGTACCTCGCTTCCTTGTTTGTAATGTGGAATTGATGAACCAAAGAATCTTCAATTTGATGAGATCTTAGATGCTTTTTAGTAGAGCAAAATATTTTCTCTCCCTTTTTTTTCAGATGAAGAAATTGAAGATTAGGGAAGCATTCATTAAGGGAAGAATTCATTAAGAATTGCTTAAAACTGCTACCTCTCAGGATTGAGAATAAATATGGGGTAATAAGCAAAGGATATTTTAATAACTTACATAATGCTCCAAATTCATAGTTGTCTTTGGCAAAATGTTGAGGTAGATAAAGACTGTTTTCTTGCCTTTCAGCTCCATACTACTCTCTGAGTCCAAATATTTGGAGCCATTGTTTGCCAAGAGAAACAGGTAAAGCAATCGTAGCCTGTCTAATGCAGTTTTTTATTTTACACTGAAGGACATCTGTGTTTGTATACCTCAGAAAATAGACTACAAAAAGCACGGGTAATTAGGTAAGTTCTAGAAATACGAAGGTAGCATGCTTCTTTTACTACTACTACAGAATCTGGAACATAAAAAGATTATGGGACAATGAGACAATACCTAGAGGAAAATGGAAAAGATGTTGGCAGCTAGGAAGACAACCTTTAGGATGAACAGCATTCTCTGTTCTCCACTCCTAAAAACTTGATCATTTAGAAGGCAACCTGATATGAAACAAAGTTAACTTAGAAAGTGAATAGAACGTGATTAATATTCAGATACCTTCCTTTCAATATATTTTGGCTATTTCAGTTAAAAAAATGTTGACCTACCTTCCTTTTCTTTTTCTTTCTTCTCTTAATAGGTAATGACTTTACCTATTTATTTATTTCCTCATTTACCTGATCTCTATGTCCAATGTGGGGCTCCAACTCACAACCTAAAGATCAAGTATCGTGTGCTCCACTGACTGAGTGAGTCAGGCACCCCTAAAAATGCTTACTTAAAATCTTTAAGCAGATCTAGAACTATATCTTGGTTCAGTGCAAACAAGAGCCCAGTGCCAGGGGTTCATGTGAGACCCAGGCCAACAGCATTAGAGTCATGGGGAAACTTTTTTGAGATGAAGATCTTCTAGGTCCTACCACTAGATATTTTGAATCAACTGAAGTGGAATGGGGTCTGGGCATGTGTATGATTTTAGATTTCCAAATGTTTGTCAGTACCTACTGGTGGGATGCACTGGCCATCCTCCCCGGGGAACTCTTTGAGAGGTACTCCGTTGTTTCAGGCCTATAGAGGAGATGGTTTACAGCAAAAGCTCAGTGTGAGTCAGAATCCTGGTGGGGAATAGATGACACACTTGAATCAGGTAATGTGAAGGAAGATAAATAAAGGGGAGGATTACAAAGGCATGGATAGGGTGTAGGGAAGTCCACAAAGGATGGTGTAGCACCCCAAGACTAGCAGTGTAGAGAGTCACTACCACCCTAAGCCTGAAGAGCCAAAGGAAGAGAGTGGTTGTTGGAACAGACTGTCGCCGTAGGGAGAGGACCACCTGACAGAATTTGTGGCCTTATAAAAGGATGCGGCTGTTGGATATCAACATTGTTAGCGGCATTGTTCACAATAACCAGAAAGTGGAAATAATCCAACTATCCATCAACAGATGAACAAATAAAAAAAATATAATATATGCAGTGAAATAGTATTCTTCCTTAAAAAAATAAAATTCTTGGAGCACCTGTGGGGCTCAGTCGGTGAAGCGGCTGCCTCTGGTTCAGGTCATGATTCCGGGATCCTGGAATTGAGCCCCGCATAGGGCTCCCTGCTCAGCAGGGAGCTGACTTCTCCCTCTCCCTCTGCAGCTCCCCCTGTTTGTGCTTACGCTGTCTCTCTCTGACAAATAAATAAATAAATAAATAAAATTCTGACACATGACACTGTGGATGAACCTTGAACACATTTTGCTAAGTGACACAAGCCAGACACAAAAGGACAATACTGTAAGAGGTATCTGAAGAAGGCAAATTCATAGATACAGGGAGTAAAATAGAGGTTGCTAAGGGATAAGGGGAAGGAATAATAGTTATTATTTAATGGGGATGGAATTTCTGTTTGGGTTGATGAAACGGTTCTTGAAATGGATTAGTGGGGGTGATAGTTGCACA